>JAZAVI010000542.1:0-82694 GCA_036326025.1 Chrosomus eos
TAGAAAAAAATAGTTTATTAATAAACAATTAAAATGCCTCGTTATTTTTTCAGAGACATTTATTATCATTAGCCTATAACTTACCTAAATCACATTTCTGTATTCTGTGGTTCCAGAGACATAAATATGGCTCTTCTCATTCAGTATACTGCGGGAAAAATATAATTTCCAGGTTCTAATTTGGCCTTAGAAAACCATTACAATCGACTTTTTTTTCGTATTAAGTTGGGAATATTATAAATGTTTAATAAAGGGGCAAAAAGTCATAAACAAACATCTGAAATTTAGTCGATATATTATTATTTTTGCGCAGCATTTGTGTAGCCTAAAAAAAAAAATGGTGTTCAACTTTGCATTTTAAAAAAAACAACCACCGTTAATTTTTCGTTTTGAACACGGGTTAAATAAGGAAAAACGAATGGACACAAATGTACACTGACAGTTTGGACAGAGTTCTTTATTAAATTCATAAAAGAAACAATAATTAGGCTAAAGCAATATTGGATTCTAAACCTCAAAGAAATGCCACAATCAAGACCTCGGAGCAGAAATGAGAGAGAAACACCCAGAAACTCCTTATGCCGTTAGCAGTATAAGGGTCTTTCCCTGCCATTAATGCTTGGATAAATATGCACGTCTCCTTCCATTAATAATAATAATGTCTAGTGTGGATGTGTAATGTCCCGTTGTCATGATGTTTAAATGACTTATCGCGAGAGGAAAAAAAGGACGTTGTATCGCATACATCAGTTAATGGAAACGCCGTCATTTCGCAATAGTTTTTTATCGACATGTAGAAAAAATCGCAAAAGTTTTGCGCAAATCTGTAATGGAAACGCGCCTAGTGTAACATTGTTTACCTTAAAATAATGTTTCCAAAATCTTATCAGTGGTTCATCAAGTCGTAACAGGGTAAAAGGCACTTCTGCCATAGCCTGATGAGGTCTGTGTCACTTTTACTGGCACTATGTAACTTCGGGGTTCGGGTAGGAACCCGACGACAAAAAGAACTACAAAATTCGACTGCTTTACGTCAAGCGCTGCAATAGTTATTATTTTGTTTTTCTTCGTTTCTGATGTCACAATACATCATCCTTTCATGAAATCATGTAACATACTCTACCTTGTCTGTGGACATCGTTCATTCTAAAGCCGGTGCTGGATAAACAGCGAGCGTGCGTGCGACGGTAGGCTAAATTATTTACGACATCGGCAATGGACAATTTCGTTTCCAACCAGTAGGGCGACCGAAGAGGGAAAAGTTACTTGGTGTTACTTTAAGGGGTGTAACAGGGCCAGGGTAAGACAATACAGTGCTCTGTGCAAAATACGAATATTTAACTTCCTTCGTTCAAATTTTTAAGAGAAAAAAATGGCAATTTATCACATATTGACCACTACTGTTGACTTAAGAAATGTGTAATGAATTAATAAAATTGACATTAAAACATTTAAAAGAGGATCTTTCTTGCTTTGGCTGCTGCAAAATCTTCAAATATCTTGGAGTTATCTAATTTGCAACATATTTGGTGAAAGAAGAATTTTAGAATGACGGGACACTCATTTGTCTCATGTGACACTTTATTCAACAGAAAGAACAGCTTGTTCCGCGTGTCATACGTCATTACGCTATTTGTATGTCATTGTACATGCGCAGTCTTTTCAGACAAGTGTTTACATGTCCTCTCGATCAGATTAGAAAAAGGAATGAACCACTTCTTTCAATCCGATTGAAATTTCATTTAGATTCAAGCTCAATCGGATCGATTAAGGGGTTTATATGAAGGCTTTATAGATTATTTGGTTGCATATAAACGTAGCTATTGTTGATCGTAGACAGTTCTTCACAAGATTGAGAAGCTCATTTTGAAGCTTGATTGTAACCACTTGCACTTCTGCTTGACTGGTCAGCAGGGCTTGCCCATCTGATGCTGTGAGCTGCTCCTGGTTGGATGGTTGAAATAGTGTACGTCTCGTTCGCCCGCCAGCGGGACTTACCCATGTGTGATGCTGTGAGCCTTTTGCGAACTTGCTTTCAACGTTGATCACTCGTTCTCATGGAGACGTGGTTTGCACGGAGGGGGAGGGGTGTGTGTGTGCGGCCTGCGCACACGTGCATGTGAGTGATAGGATAGGATAGCATAGGATAACGTGCATGTGAGTGACAGAGAGACTATTCACCTGGGTTTTCCCGTCTTAGAATTTAGAGAACAAATGCTTAATTTGCATTAAAAAATAGTAAGGGGAGGCTGCAGACCTGGAGCCGGCAGATATACGCCCCCGACAGTTTTACGCCCCTGTTGTTCCTGATGCGTCCAGTAGGGGGAGGCTGTACAGTGACACAAATTGAGTTACGGTATGTTAGTAAATAATCCTTTTTTTTATTATTAATACATTTATTTATTTTGTATTGCAAATGAAAGGATACAAGACATTAACAGGGAGAAAAAAATAACAAGGGGGACATCAAAAGAGATTGAATTAGGCTACACAAATCAATGAAATTTTACATTTTGTCAATTTAAAAAATTAAAGGTTCTTTACAACAGACTCAATGATATTATTTATTTTAGAAACCTTTGAGTTTAAAGGTTTTGACATTTTCTTAAAAGAAAAAAGGGACTTTATATCAGAGGAGAATATTCTTAAATCAGGATCATTGAATGGTTCTGTCTTTATGAAGATGAATCTTGAAGACAAAGTAATAATACCGTATAATGAAGATTTTTATCGTTAGAATGAAAATCTGACATTAAATAATTGATTTTGTCATTTGTATGTTAAATAATCTGCTAAATTTATTGTTGTTTAGCAATGATGCAACATTTATTAATTATAAACAATGGATGGGTCTATAATTTATTTCGAGAGACAAAAAGTTCTTGACGGTCAGGTTTATGTTCTATCTGGCTTAAACTTAGCTAACACGTGTAGGTTTAGCTGCCCCTAGTCTTATACTCACTTTAAAATTCATTTTCTTTTGTTGCCTGTCTTTAGCTTGCATGAGATGGCCTCTTCTGGTAAAACCCTGTCTACTCCTTGCATTAAAAGATACTCCACATGGTTTCATTCTGGGGCAACATTACAGTAGATATTGGAAATATATGTACTTGTTTTTTAGTCTATGGTGTGAACACACAAAAGACACATTTATAGGCATATATGTATACATGTATGTAAATCTCTCGAAGTAAAGAGTTGAACTGCACACTCACTCAAATATTTTGATTATTTCCAACATCATTTCTTAAAATAGCTTACTGGTCTGGACTAGGGTATGTGCACTAAATGTGGGTTTTATCATACTCTGTCTTTACCAAATTCTTTTTAAAGGGGTCATATAATGCCATTTTCGTACAAGCTAATATAATTTTTTAGGGTCTAAATTAAAAGTTTGTAATATACTTTAATTAAAAATTCTCATTAGTATTGTAAGAAAACACTTATTTTACCTGGTCAAATACAGCTCTGTTTCCAGCACGCCGTTTCAGTGCATGTGCCTTTAAATGATAATGAGCTTCGCTCACCCCGCCCCTCTGTTCCACAGTCTATGCTCTGTTCTGTGCGTACATGTTTGTAACACAATAACCATAACGCACTGTTCGTTATTAATGTTGGATTATGAATTATATTCAGAACGTCGTACATAGAAAACATGCCATAAGGTACCCTGAGTGTAAACATTAGCCGCATTCATTGTGAAGCTAGTGATTTGCAAAGATTAATATAAATATTAATATAAAGGTTAATAAAACATTACACTCACTTCAGTTCTTCTGGAGGTGCAGGAACACGTATAGTTGGTATTGATTCCTTTTTTCAGGAGCAGCTTCTTAGCAAATCCAGCTTTATACTGACCCTCGTTTACAAAGCAGTCTGGTGTGAAATGATTCGCGCAATCATAAATGCATTGACGTTGATCGCGGTTATTCCCTTCAAAAACAAACTCAGCCACTGCGTCTTCAGCGGTTCGGATTTAGGAACATTAAAATGACTGCTGTGTTCCTTATTGCACCCAAGAACAGAACACCACTTCGCTTAGACTCCATTCTGCTCTTAGACAGTGCTCCAGTGTACATTTCGGCACAACACCGGTCCGCGCGCACTATGATTGACAGCTGGCTCACGAGCGAGGGCGGGTCTGTGTTGAAACGCTGCTGTCAATCAACAATCGTGGGAGGGGCATCCGAGCGTGTGACGTCACAAAATCGAACGGCTCAATTTGAGGCAGGGGAAAACATATAAGGAAATTAAAACAAAATCACTGGATGGATTTTTATCATTATATGATGGTTGTGTACAGGCACTGCCAACACACATTTCAGTACAATCAACTTGAAAAAGTGCATGTACCATTATATGACCCCTTTAACTTGCATCTCATAAAGGTGTGTGTTTCCTTTAGCTATAAGAAAATGAAAATCTCTCTCTAAACTTATAAACACCCATCTTTTTTTTTACGGCTTACAAAATAAACAACTTACGGAGACATACATGGACATGGTTTTAATGTCATTTTCAATTTTCTCTGCACAGTCCATCATTGGTGGCCAAAAGAAATCAAAGTGGCTTGAAGTTGACACTTTTTCCACTATTGTTCCATCAACAAGTGCGTTAGCCGTTGTACTTTGCATCAATTTGCTCCTGATCTTCAATCCCACACACACACACACACACACACACACCCACACACACACACACACACACACACACACACACACACACACACACACACACACACACACACACACACACACACACACACACACACACACACACACACACACACACACACTATCACCATGGATGTCCTTTTAAAGAGTAGTTAAAGAAGAGGGGCAAACCATAGGGGAGTCATCATAATTCATAAATGGTGTTAATAAAAAAAAATTGTGAACAACAATATTGTGTCTTTCTTTTAAATGGCCCTTGGAATTTTAGAAAAGGGATAAATTGTGTTTGTCTTCATAAAATGCTGTGTAGGACACTGTTTTGTTGCTGTATGACGACCAATAAAGAATAGTACTACAGCAATTTAAGGATCCATATGATTACACCGTATACTGTATGTCTAATGTGCTAAATGTACCCATCCTCTGATGGCTACTTCCAGCAGGATAATGCACCATGTCACAAAGCTCGAATCATTTCAAATTGGTTTCTTGAACATGACAATGAGTTCACTGTACTAAAATGGCCCCCACAGTCACCAGATCTCAACCCAATAGAGCATCTTTATGATGTGGTGGAACGGGAGCTTCGTGCCCTGGATGTGCATCCCACAAATCTCCATCAACTGCAAGATGCTATCCTATCATTATGGGCCAACATTTCTAAAGAATGCGTTCAGCACCTTGTTGAATCAATGCCACGTAGAATTAAGGCAGTTCTGAAGGTGAAAGGGGGTCAAACACAGTATTAGTATGGTGTTACTAATAATCAGGCCCGCACGGAATCTGCGCCCGCAGACTTCTGCAGAAACCTCCGCAGATTTCACCCGTGATTGACGAGTACTAGGCTACAACCTGCGCATGCGCGATTGTGAGGGGTAGTAGGCTGCGCTGATTGGTGTTTCGTTTCAGGGTTAGGTTTAACACCAATCAGCGCAGCCTACTACCCCTCACAATCGCGCGCGAGAGAGTGAATGCTAAAATGTCTAAAATAAAACTGAACGCGGAGGAATTAAAGAAACGTCACTCGTCCACCAAAATCATGGCACAGGACAGAGCAAAAGAATTTACAAACGATTTTTATGAGGATGGGGGAGTCATGTTTTGCAAAGCCTGTCAACACTCCGTTGATTACCTGAGGCGACAGACGGCACTGGAGCATCTCAAATCCGCTCGCCACAAGAATAGAAAGGGGAATTCTCTTGGTAAGTTTTATTTAAAGTTATATTTTCTTTGTGTTGAAAAGTAAAGAAAAGTTTCATTATCCAATATACAACCTAAATTTATCATGATGAGAACAATGCTGGGTGGTGTGTATATTTGCTACTATTTGCTATCGCAAAACCGGCACAAAGCTGAAATAACTAACTTAACGTTAGGCTACTGTCTCACTGCCGATTATAGTATCAAATCGCTATATTGACTAGTGTCTGTGAATATTAAAGACTGCTATTAAAGTCTGCGAGTCTCTTTAAACGAGAGCCGCAGATTTGTGTACGTTTATCCAGCATTTCATTGTCAGATACACTCAGAACCCCTGCAAAATAAAAGTTTGGTTAAACGTGATGAAATTATCAAAGAAATATACTATTGTACAATCGAACGTACTTCTCTCAAAGTAATAATAATAAAAATAGGCTAATAATAATAATATATTTATTTATTATAATTTTTTATACCAAAAATCAAACCATTTCAAATTATTTTATTTAACCAGTAGACCTCTGTCATACAGCACTTGTATTTGTTTATTTGATTACAAACTTTTTGATAATAAATTTGTATATATGCTATGTTTTTATAATATATGTACTCCTGGCATAAAAATAAGCCAATATAAGTAAAAGTAAAAGTAAAGGCTAAGTAAAAAAAGAAAAAGAAAATAACAACTAACACCAGATTCTTAAAAATACCGTAATTCAGTTTTTTGTCATCATACAACCCAGCACTACAATTTTAACACGTTGTATAGTGCTTTAATGTAATATATATTGCTATAAACAACAATATATCTAATTGTGTGTGTGTGTGTATACATATAATAAAAGTTCCCCCCAAAAAACAAATAAGTATTCTGAATTTATATATATATATATATATATATATATATATATATATATATATATATATATATATATATATATATATTATAATATATAATATAATATATTATATAAATTCAGAATACTTATTTGTTTTTTGGGGGGAACTTTTATTATGGGAAAAGTATAGCCTAATAGAATGGGATAGTATAATAATGTGACTATGAGCTTGGTGAATCTATTGTTTTTTTAATGCATCTAATTAAAATACTTTATCCCCCCCAGCATCATTCAGAACACAGACATTGGCCTCCTGTATGTCTAAGACTCCATCTACAGCTGAAAGAAAGGAGTTCATTTATGATTTCATAAAGACCTTCATTGAAGGTGACATCCCTCTGGAAAAAAACTCAAAATTTTCCTCATTTTTACAGAAGTACTGCAAACAGGGAGGGTCAATTCCAGCTCCATCTCACCTACGCTCTGATTACCTTCAACACTTATTTCCTCAGTATTTGGAGGACATCAAGCAGGCTGTACATGGAAGTCCTGTTTATGTAATTGCAGATGAAACAACAGATGCTTGTGGCCGTTGTGCTCTTGCTATTCTCCTCCAGCCAGTGGGCAAGCCACCTGTTGCAGCAGATCTCATTTTTTTGGATCGGGTTAATTTTAGCACTGTATCGCAGGCTGTCATCTCCTGTCTTAACTCCAACAACATTGATTTCAATGATGTATGGCCACTTGTCACAGATTCTGCAAGTTATATGAAAAAAGCATATAACACGATTCTCTATGGCCTCTTTCCCAATGCAGAACATGTCACCTGTCTTGCACATCTTCTGCAGCTAGGTTTAGCAGTGTTTTCAGACACATTTGAAGAACTGAACCGGATGTGTGGTTTGGTAAAAAGCGTGTTTTCTGCCAGTCACCCCAGCGTCGTCTTGAATTGAGGGCCTTCATGATGCAGCAGGGTCTGTCTCCTCTCATGCCAGTGTTTGCTGTCCAGACAAGATGGGTTTCCTGGATGAAAGCTCCAAATGCTGCCACTGTCCTCTAAAGCTGTACGGGATCTTAGAGTTCTGTTAGATGAGAACGGAAAACTCCTGAAAATCCAGGCCACTTTCATCGTTGAGCACAGCTCTGATATACTTGCCACCCTGGTCAAGCTTGAAGAAACCTCCAGACCCGTGGCTGCCACCATCTTCAGTCAGCTAGAGGACCTCAGCATGCTATTTGCGTATGGGCGCACCGCAGAGGCTGAGGACTGGCGTCCCCGCACCAGAGAGCAGATGAAGGAGCAGTGTTGGGAACGTTACTTTAAAAAAGTAATTAGTTTAAGTTACTCACTACTTGTTCCAAAAAGTAACTGAGTTAGTAACTCAATTACTCTATAATAAAAGTAACTCGTTATCAGAGAAAGTAACTATTTGCGTTACTGTTAAAAAAAAAGTTGCTATATGTCAAAGAATTTGGATTTTTTTTGCAGTTTTCACAAGTCAGTTGATATGAGTAGAACAGACAAGTGTTAAACACTACTTTCTATATTAATTGCACGTCGACAGACAGCAAGAGGTTTATCCTGCACTTCACTGTACTTATTAGCCCACCTCCACACTAGCTGTGTGGGCCAGGGGTGCGTTCGGATTACACAGTTTATTCAATCAATGCATAGGCTAGTAACGCACATAGGCGTCGATTTTGTCACGAGTCATTTTGTACTCACCACTTTTTGAAACAAATAAATAAAACATCTCCAGTTAACTAGCAGAGCATTAATTTAGTTCGCTATTAAATAAGAGATCTAGCGTTAAATTGTTTTGGTATTGAACTCAAGCTGAGCGCTCGTTGCCGCAGTTGCATACAGTTGTTCTCTTGTGGCACTCGGACGCGCGCTCTTCAATCTATCGCCGTTGTGTAGACTCTCTATTCATTCCAGTGAAATCACAAAATAAAAAGCACACAAATGTTTCCCTGCTTGATATGGACTGTAACCACTGATGAACATATTCGGTTTTGATACGGGAGAAAAAAAAACTATACTAGTGTCGCGTGGATTAGAACCCGTAACCTCTGACACGCTTGGCAAACAATCTACCACTAGACCACAGTTTGACAAGTTTGTACCCAGCACTTTTGAAAATGCACTTCCGAATGTGTCTCTGTCCCCAGCACATTGCAAACAAAAACTGACGCCCGTGGTAACGCATCGCATTTAACGTCCAGTAACGTTAACGGCGTTGTAACGACGGAAAAAGTAATTAATTAGATTACCCTGTTACTGAAAAAATAACGTCGTTACCTAACGCAGTTATTTTAAACGGCGTTATTCCAAACACTGTGAAGGAGTTAAGCCGCATTTCCACCGCAATTGCCCGGAACTATTTGTCCCAGGAACATTTTTCTGCCCCAGACCGGTAGCTTTCTGCGTTTACAGCGCGGTCTAAAGTACCGGGTAAACTGCGCGCGACTGCTCATTGCTTGCTTGTGACAGACAGTAGACTGTAAAAAGACAGTAATCAGTTTTGAGCGCCACATTTATAATAAATATGGAAGAGATTCACACTGTGCTGCAGTTGTTTGAGATTTATTGGTTTACTAACGAGGTCATTTACAAAACGGCAGAAAAGAGACGAGCACTGATATTAAAGCGTGTTCAGAAAGCTCGTAATGCTAACGTTAGATCTAAAATTAGACAGCGTATGTTATCAGCTATTGCGGACATGACCGTGAGACGGCTGGGACGAACGCGCAGAAAATTTGTCTCTCTTCCGCAAATACGTTTAATAAAGCCTGAATCTCGTCGTCGGTCCAGCGGCCTTTTTTATTTTTAAATTCCATATTTGCAGACAGACAACTCTTACTGCATGGAACTTCATTACTGCATGACGCCACGAACTGCAATAGATTCTAAAAATCACGGAGTTATCCAATCATAATGCGGCAGCGCACAAGCCCCACCCGCGAAAGTTCCTGAACTTTGAAAAAGTACTACCTCGCAAGCAGGGACTTTCGGAGGGGGAAATATCTACCCGGAACTTCATTTAGACCCTGGTTCCTATGGTGTAAACACACCGAGTACCAGCCCAAAGTTCCTAGTTCCTGGGTAAAGTTCCTGCGGTGGAAACGCGGCTTTGGATGACGATGAGCGGTACACTTGTTCAGAGCTGTTTAAAGAAGCAATGGCACAATGTTCTACCAAGCTTCAGGCTGTGATGGAGAGACATCCTTGCACTGAACTATTTAAAGCCCTCCCAATCTTTGATCCAGCCAAGGTATCTGGTTTAAAACCTGATATTAATAATTATGTCCAAGTTGTCCCTGCTTTGAGCAAGGTATCTGCAGAGGAGTGGCATCGCTACATCTGTATGGACAAGAGCGATGCAGGTGAGGTTAGTGCAGTGGAGTGGTGGGCTGCAAAGGAAGATCGAATGCCAACACTTGCCCCACTGGCTGCTCTGTACCTGCATCTCCCCACTACTTCAGTGGATGTGGAGAGACTTTTTTCCCACTATTCTACACTTCTAACACAGCACAGACGCAGCCTAACCGAGGAAAATGTTAAAATGATGCTGATTGCCAAATTCAACAGCAGAGACTCAAAATAAGCTCAACTCCACACAGTCAGTAGTTTTTCTGATGTCAGATGACTTTTTCTGATGCTAAGTTAGTAGTAAAATAGTATACTACTATTTTATTTAAATATATTTTTATGTATTTATTGAACAGTTCTGTAATTGATTGTCACCAGTATTTATTTATTTATTCAAAAGTAATTTATAGCTATTACATGTAGTTCATTACTTTTTTTACTTAGGTAGGTATTTATCTTATTATATTGTTGTCTGAGGTAAACTTATGACGTTCGCTTGGTTTTTGCTTTCAAAAACATACAAATGAATAAATAATAGGCTATTTTCTAACCTAGTTTTGAGCCTAGCTGAAAAACGCTCGGTTTTTATGGGCGTCTCGCATTGAAGACTTGGAAGTAAACGCCCACTGCTGTGAGTGGATAACAGCTTTGCATATTATAATGAGTTTCAACTCACCCGTCGATGCACTTGGGGGAAATTGTTTTGAAAACGTCCAATGTTGTAAAATGGCAACTGGAATGATTCGCCCATACATGTTCGACCCAGAGTCCAGGTGTTGCATAATTCCTGTCAGATCCAATACAGACGGCACAGCACCGTTCTTTACTCTTAATCGGTCTGCAAATCCAGTCTTGTTTACTAACCAATCCTCAGTGAAATGAAGCGAACACACGGACAATGTTTTGCCTCATCAGCTGGAACGTCATGAAAAATAAAGTTTATCCATGCACTCCTATTGGAATCCAGAGGAACGACTGTCTTCTTCCACAACCAGGCACTGCACAATATTTTGTATTGCTCGGTAGCGCGATCCGGTTTGTCATCACGAGGTAGGCATCTATGTTATTTAGCCATGGGTGTAATGTGCGAATCGGTGGGTGGGGCTAAACCGGCCGTGTTGGAGTAGGCGTTGATCTTCTTCTGCGGGTGTGGTGTTTTATCCTCTTTGACGTCAGAGTTCCCCACTTTGAAAAACGAGTCGTTTGCTGAGCATGGTGTCAATAAAATCATTTATTGGCCTAACAAGGACGTTTTCAGTTCTGAAACTTACAGGATATTACTTATATCCAGGATATACTTATTACTTATATACAGGAAAAGCTCAAGGAAAATTTGATTTCTCAGTTCATCACCCCTTTAAAGGAACACTCCACCTTTTTTTCATATTAAACTCTGTTATTCCCTTAACAAAGACGATTTGATGCACCCCTCTCTCGTCTCAGTGTGTGCGCTCAATCGCTCTGGCGCGCGGCGACACTTTGATAGTCCAGTTCATTCATTAGGATCCAAACAGAGATGAAGTTAGAAGCGACCAAACACCTCACCGTTTTCCCTATTTAAATACAGTTACACGACGGAGTATGGTGACACAAAATAAAACGTGGTGCTTTTCTAAAAGGGTAAAATGGATAACTATAATGTATGGCGGAATAGCACTTCGACTCGGCGCAGTAATATCATCACTCCTGAATGATCCTGAATGATCCAATGATCCTGGAGTGATGATATTACTGCGCCGAGTCGAAGAGCGATTGAGCACACACACTGAGACGAGAGAGGTATGCATCAAATCGTCTTTGTTAAAGCTACACTGTGTAATTTTTACCCCCATCTAGTGGTGAAAAGGTATATGGCCATCCAGTGAATATAAGTTTCTGTTCTTCTCAATTCCGACTCCACTCGACTGACTCAACTCCTACGGTGGCCAATGTAGTCCAAATTAACATGGCTTCAAGCTCGACCTCATCTATGAGTGTCCCTTCAAGTGATGAGGTTATTTTAGAAAACTATTATAAATAATTTGCAGTAATTTGCAGTCAGGTAACATATAGGATGTGACATCTATGTAAAATGAATAATAGTTTTATGTTTTCGTTAATTTTTTAACAATTAATTGCTAGCATCAGTTATCAGGTTCCCAGACGAATGCAAGCTAATCTTAGTAAAGTAACTCTTATCAGTGCTATCGTTATTATGTATGTTGTACGACATCAACAGCGTAAGGCAAAATTTGCATTGTAGGCTATATCACTTTCTCCTGAGCAGAGATCAGTTGATTTGACGGAGGTGCGAGGGAGAGGTAGAGGTAGAGGAAAAGGGAAAAATAAAAACAGGGCCAGTGCCGGTGAATTGCGGAGACATCCACCAAGGCAAAGAAAAACAATTTCCCAAGATGATGAGGAGAGAGTGGAAGCCCTTCAAACTGAAAGGAGAGAAGAAACGGAGGTTTGTGTTTATATGTATTTGCGCAGTATGGACAATGTCAATGAAACTAAAATGATCTCTTAATATCAAACGTAACATCTTTTTACACGCCGCTGTTCTGTCCGTAGGCTATTCTAGTCTTTTTACAATTGAATAACGTGAGTTTTCTCTCAGATAAATCACGATCCATTTGATTATTTGATAAACTTTAGTTACACAACCACAATTCTACATCATTTTGTGTAAACACTTGCTAACTTATTATAGTATTATTAATACTTTGCTTAAAAAAAACATTGTAACCATAAACAAGCCTATCATATTTATCACATTTCTTGTGTTTTATTTCTTTAGAGACTTGTAGCTGAAATGAGTCTGCAAGAGCACAGGGACCTCACCATACAGTTATTACAAAGACAACCAGGGCTGGTGTTTGATGCATTGCTGATGCATCAACGCAGACATGGCCTCCCCCCTCCTGTGCAAGACATACCATGGTGTACCTGTAAACACTGCAGGGACATGCCAACTGATCGTGAAAAAAAAATGCTGTGGACAAAACCCAGCCAACTGTGTGAGCCAACTAATACAATTCAATCAGTTCTGCCTTGATGAAGGTGTTCTCCGGATTCATAGACAGTACAGGGAGAACATCACAGCATTAGGCCATGTAAGAGAGCCAGGCGATGACAATCGTGAATTCAGTTATGCTGCGTACAGGCATTTCATCTTCTGGCAGCATGGGTCTTTAGGGGAGGGTAATAGAAGAGTGATCCCTAGTTGCTGTGTGTGTAAGATAAGGGATAAATTCCCTGACCCTCATGGACAGTACACCGGTTTCAACCCTGGAATTTAAATCATCTACCTAAAAAGTGTTATTGTAAATAGTTATTTATTGTTGTTCTTGTATTTAATTGTTTAAATTATATACCTTTTTTTCCACCGTTCATATTGTTATCTAATAAAATTAAACATTTATTTATAATAGATAAAACATTGTTTATGCTGTCTTTCTTATACATTACATAAATTCATAAACGTGTAAAAATAATAAATTTTTGATAATGAAACACAAATTGACATGTGAAAAAGTTTCATGTTCAATGATGTTATTTGAAATATCTTTATTATTTACAGTATTTATAATTAATGCTATTTACACACAAACCACTTTTTTTTTATGCTGATTTTGAAGTAACAGTCTAGATCAGCAATAGGGATCAATCAAAATTTCCAGCCTCCTGGAAAGCTGTTCCTGTGGAAGAAATGCAGTGTCATTTGAAATGCACACTATTTTATTTTTCAAAACACATTACACCTCGACTGAATTACAGACAAAGGTGATGAGGTTCAAATTTATGGCATGCACATGTGCATCACATACCAAGACCTCTGCTGACTTGTGTCTGCACCAGCTCTGATATGGGTGGTGGAGGTACAGGGGGAACGACACCACGTGTTCTTGGGTCATTGGGCCGAAGGCTCCTCCTTCGAGGCATCCCAACTTCACTGCTGAGTCTCTGGTTTAAAATTTTTGACTGCAGTTCCGATATGTATTGGTACGTTTTTTCAGATTTCAGGGCGTACAAGCTGTATCTTCTTGCATGTTTGTTGTATATTCTTCGTAAACTGTAATGGAACAATGGTCAGCTATTAAAACCTAACCCTACAATTGACAAACTTGATAGCACTAATCAATTTCAAACCACTGTGTGGCTGTGTGTTTACAATACTGCATATATTAAACTTACATTTGTTTGCCCTCACACGTAGTACTAGTTGGTCTGTTGCGGTGGAAATTGTAATCAAGAG
Source organism: Chrosomus eos (assembly GCA_036326025.1). NCBI lineage: Eukaryota > Metazoa > Chordata > Actinopteri > Cypriniformes > Leuciscidae > Chrosomus > Chrosomus eos. Next base: position 14,323 of record JAZAVI010000542.1, read on the forward strand.
CTGCCAGCAGAACTCTTGCCTCATAAACTGGTGGAGTGAATGCAAAGCGCTTGCTGGCATACATCAGTATATGATTCTGGAATGACTCCAGGTCTGCTGTTGATCTGGTTGGATATGAAAGAAGTCACATACATTAGTATAAATAAATATTATATATATATATATATATATATATATATATATATATATATATATATATATATATATATATAAACATATACACAAATATATATTTTTCTATATATGCGTGTTTGTTTTACCTAAAACGCAGGTATTTGTGGACATCCTTCAGCCAACGTTTGTTGAAAACGATGTCCACTAATGCTTTGTGCGACTTGGAATCTCTCTGGATCCACTGCTTCCCATGCCCTTCACCCAGATCGCTGTGTTGGCAGCTTCCCATTTCCCATGTGTGGAGGTTGCAAACATGGTGACAAATGCCTATCCAAAGTGCCTGTGACAAAAAATATAATATATATATATATATATATATATATATATATATATATATATATATATATATATATATATATATATATTTTTTTTTTTTTTGACTGATAATAGTATAAGCAAAATTCAAAATAATGATTACAAGAAAATGGTCTTTGGTGTCAGCCGTCTTGCAACACCACCAAAAATGATTGACGATGTCCTTCAACCAGTGCAGGAGGATGGACTGTCCCTTCACCTTCGCTGCCTTTTGAAAATAAAAATAAAGTATTGGAGGTATTACTTTTCATACATTGTCCATGTAGAGTTATGAAAATGCTTACTTTATCTAAATAATAGACTACAGCTATTGATTCCTATGTGTCTATGGAAAAGAATTTATCCAATTATTGATTATAAAGATAAAAAATATTATTGAAAAATTAAAGTGTTAACATGACCCCTAATGTATTATCAATTTACAGAAGATATATACACAGCAAAAATGAATCTCTTAAACTTACAGCAGCAATTTTTTTAGCAAGATTCTTGGCACCGTGCCACATGTCCAGACTGTGATGAATCCCAAGATGCTTGTATCGGCCTTTGTCTGGGTCTGTGGAGTTGGAAATCATTACATTTCAAAACATCTCTTGTTTCACTATTTGTATTCATTCATTTTATCAGAGTAGAACTTACTCATAAGGGCTCCAATCTGTATATGAGCATCTGTGCAAATCTCCACCAGCTTTAGATCTTTAGAAAGCTTGTCCACAGTCTGGATAAATGCCTCCCTTTCCATGATGTTGGAGTTCCACGACGTCTGCCTCTTGTCTATTGTAGCTACATGAATTATCTCCTTGGTGTCGAGCTCCATCGTGGTGTAGCTGCAGTACTGGGCACAATGTCCTGGTGAATCATTTCTGCCATCCCCTGTAAAACACATGCATATTTCTTACAATAAAATATGTAATTGCTGCAAATAATTTGTACATGTGCCATGTACAATTTTACAATACAAACCTAGCAAGACAACGTCTTTCCCTTGAAGTCGACTGATGGACTCGGAATTCCTTTCTTCCCAGTATTCCTTTACTGCGTCTACACAGTATGTGTTCTGTATTGTGAAAAATGTGTTTTGGTTCACCATGCCCATGTTCATAAATTTAAATAAGAGTGAAACCTTCCCATAGTTATTCCCCGACAACAAAATGTTTGTTGACAGAAGGAAATCCCCAGCTTGCATCCCAAACTTCATTACAGGCTGGGAATTCCATTTCCACAGGATATGTCCGTTTGAACAAATCTAAAAATCACAGAAGATTGATAAATGGATTTGAAATATGCAACACTGGTTGAAAAAAATAATTTGCATTGGTATTATGTTGTTCCTTCAAAGACTTACCCATTCAGCACTCATTGCTGTGCCCTTAGAAGTGATGTTAATGTGAAAGGGGGCAACACTGTCACACACCAGACCAGTCCCGAGAACACTTGTACATCTGTCCTGCGGCAGCTTCATTATCGATAGAAGCTGCCTCAAGCAGGTCTCATACAACACTGCTGCTCGGACACTGATGATGTCATCTACACATTGGACCTTCAAAGGGTCTGTGGAATTGGGCAACTCAAGATTGGGCAAGGGCTCTTCAGTGGGGGCTTCATGGGCAGATAGGTCATGGACAGTTTCATCAAGCCCAATGACAGGAAGATGGTCAACAGACTGCTGTGTTTTCAATGATCCACCCATTCTGTCGAGTCATAACACACAGGCACAATATAAAAATGTATGCAAAAAAAAAAAAAAAAAAAATACAACAAAGTAACAACAGATACACACCGTATAGATATTGGTGGTAGATACTCTTCATCCGAGCTGTCATCCCTCTCTCCATCATCTCTTTGATGTAATGCCGATCTTTCATCTATCCAGTCAATTCTGTAAGAAATTAAAATTGAGAAAACAATAACTTACACACAATACAAAAAACTAAGATGTCTGTAGGGTTATAATACTTACACACTGTTCATTGGGTCATTGAACTCTTTTTCATCCACATCCTCCTCACCAATGCTCATATCATGTAGACTGTGTTAAAAATTATATTAATATTTATATCATAAAAACAGACAATACATAACAAGTGTAAGATAACGTTATATACATTATGAACATTGATGAGTTACCTATGTTGAAGGCTTGCTATTTCAGGGGCTTCTGCAATTGTACAAATATACTCATCCCTGAAATGAATAACCAGAGTGTTCCACAACACAATAGACATATGTATATTAAAGCAGAAATGCCTTTGTATATAAAAATAGAGTACACTAAATATTTATTATGCAGTCAGTTACCTTTCTATCCCACTAGAAATGCTGGACACTGCTGGAGCTGTTAGTACTTGAGAGGGTTTCCCCTTCATTGGAGTTGATGTCACTGCTCTTAGTTCTCTCTCAGTGTTTCCCCTACCATTGTTTTGGGGGGGCGGCCCGCCCCCTCAAAACTGCCCCCCGCCCCCCCCTGAATGAAAAAATCCCCGAGAAAAAAAAAAACTGGACGCAAGACAGAGCTCCATGTAGTAACTTTAGCGGCTATGCTTTTCGCGATAGAGCAGTTTAGTACACTTGAAATCAAATCACGACAGACTAGTGTGTGAATATTAAACGGCTAAAATACTATTTAAATATGAATCACTTTGTGAATGAATGAACTGCAGAAGACGCGCAGTTCTCTTACGAGAGGTTCTCTCGTATTGCGTAAGCTAGCTTACGCTACGGGAAAGATTCCATCTTTCTGAGAAATTGAAGCCAAAAATTATCCTATAATTTTGTATCCATTGTCAACGCAGTTCAGCTGCAGCAGACCATGAGAGGGCTAGCTAGCCGCTCATTGGTTCGCTCACGGAGAACTGCTCAAGCCTATGAGGGAGCGCGGATGAACCCGCGACCAATGAGAGTCTGACTTGCTCTCATTACGTCACCGCCCCCGAAACGGGCGTGGACGAGGCTATAAATACCCCGAAATAGGCTGAATAATCTGATTTTTCATCCTTCAGCGACGCACCTGCATCTGCTGATCCTGAGAGAGAAGCCGCCGTCGTCGAAAAGGCACCTTCTAGCGAGCGTTTGGGAGACTGAGGAAGCCGGCCGTCTTCGCCACCTTCAGCCGTCCTGTGAGCTAGCGCCATCCGACGGATTGTATCCTTTTACAAAAATGCTTCCTATATATTGTTGTATCTAAAAGAGCGAGCGTCTTTTTCAAGATGTCTCGTAAATTTTCTGGCGGCTCTTGCCGCGCTCCCCTCGAGGCTGGGGACCGCCACCTCTTCTGCGCTCTCTGCCTCGGATTGGAGCACGCCGAGCTCGCCCCCGCTGTGGCGGCTGCGAGCTCTGCGAAACTATGCCTTTGTTGACCCCACGGGCTCGACTTCGGCCACTAAGATGCTTCCGTGCCGCCTCTGACTTCGCCGCGGAGAAAGAAACGCCGCTCTCAGAGGCCGCCGGACCCCCAGCCGGAAGCGTTCATCCCGCCGGAGCCTCCCGCTCCCGCTCTCCATCTCCGCCGCTTCCGGACATACAGCTGCCGCCGAGTGGCCGCTCTGTTGCCTCCGTTGACGCCGCGGACACCAAGGAGACATGTTCGCTTCTCGCTTCAGATGGTGAGGATTGGTCCGATTCTCACGCCTCCTCGGCCCGAGAATCAAACCGGGACCCGCGCAGCTACTTCCACCAGCGCTCGACTCCCGCCGCTAAACGGGCTGCGCCCTTTCTGCCTGATCTGCACGCAGAACTCACGAAGTCCTGGAACGCCCCGCTCTCTGCTAGAACTCGCTCTGACTCTTCCACCCCGCGTCGCGTTGTGGACGGAGCCGCAGAGAAGGGCTTTATCTCCATTTTCCCTGTAGAGGACCTGGTCGCCGCACGTCTATGCCGCCCTCCGCGAGATGGCGCTCATCACCTGTGCTACCCGCTAAAGCCTGCAGTCCGACTTCAAGCTTTCAGCCGCCGGCCAAGCAGCTTCTGCACCCCATGTCTACTACAGAGTGAGGTACTTCGTGAATGGGACGAGAGCGGGGGAAAAATCCCCCTTCAGTCGCGGATTGAGGATTTCCTGCGAATTTTGTTCTGCCTCATCGCGCTAGCTCCTCTGCAGGCCGCTCACATGACCAGCCTCCTGCACGAGCCCCACCCTAGCGCCTAGCTAAACACAGTCAGACTTCTCAGCGACACCAGGGCGGCCGCCCTCGCTCGCTCTGACAGCCGCAACAGACCGCCGCCTCCCCGGGGGCCTCGGCAGAGGATCGGGCTGAAAACTGATTACTCGAAGTCTGCCTAGCGTGGTTGAGAAAAAGACGGCGCTCTCCCCGCCGTGGCCAGATCGCCGTCAAAGTTTCGCCCTCTGTTAGTCCCCGCTCACGCGGCTACTACTGCAGTGTACCCCGCCATTACCAAGCCGGTATCCCTTCCCGCTTGCATGAGCACAAACGCCGTGTTTTCGGCGTCCCAGAAAAATCTCAAAAAGAGCGTAAAAGCCTCTTGTGTAGAAAATGTGCCCACAACACTGTGTTCACTCATACACAAAACGCCGTGTTTACGGCGTCCCAGAGAAATCTCAAAAGAGAGTAAAAGCCTCTTGTGTAGAAAATGTGCCCACAACACTGTGTTCACTCATACACAAAGACACTCCTGTTCCCGTGTCTCACACAGGGTCCACTCTCATAAAGCGGTCCCAACCCGCTCGAGTTTCAGAGTACATAAGCGCGCCCACGAACCCGTGCGCGCGGCCCACCTCTGTTACACGGTCCATAAACTTGTGTAGAGAATGTGCCCACAACACTGTGTTCACTCATACACAAAGACACTCCAGTTCCCCTGTCTCACACAGAGTCCACTCTCATAAAGCGGGCCAAGCCCGCTCGAGTCTCAGAGTGTATAAGCGCGCCCACAAGCCCGTGTGCGCGTCTTACTTCTGTTCACTCTGTTACAGGGCCCATAAACTCCCCTCCGAGTGTACGTCCCGCTGTTGTAAACACTATCAGCGCGCTCACGCAGCCCGCGAAGTGCAGCGACGGGGACCATGTAGCCATTCACCCCCTAGCGTCACGCTTCAAAGCGTGGGAAGAAGTGGGTGTTAAACACAATAAAGCTAGGCTATCGCTTACAGTTTTGCCGCCGCCCTCCTCGCTTCCGAGCGCGGCTAGAAACTACTGTGAACCCAGAAGCAGTGACGCGCTGCTCCGTTCAGAGATAGCAATTCTGTTGTGCAAAAAGCTATAGAGAGGGTGCCTCTGGCTATGAGCGAGTCGGGGTTTTACGGCCGTTATTTTCTTGTCCCCAAGAAAGACGGCGGTCTCAGACCAATATTAGACCTCAGATCGCTGAACAAAGTTCTCATGAAGAGACCGTTCAAAATGCTCACTATCAGAAAACTCCTCGCGCATGTGCGCCAGGGGACTGGTTCATATCACTAGATCTGAAAGATGCATACTTTCAGATCCAGATAAATCCCCTTCACAGGCCATTCTTACGTTTCGCCTCGAAGGCCAGGTTTATCAATACACCGCCCTACCGTTCGCGGGTTCACGAAGTGCATGGATACGGCGCTCGCCACGGGCTGCGAATACTGAACTACTTGGACGACTGGCTGATTTTGGCACAATCTCAGAGAGAGTTACTGTCTCATCGTACAGTTCTCCTCGACCATCTGAAAGTTTTGGGCCTCTCTGTCAACTGGACAAAGAGCGTACTACAACCCAGTCAGACTATCTCCTTCTTGGGTATAGAGCTGGACTCGGTCACGATGACGGCGCGTCTGTCAACGCAGCGCGCGCACCGTGTGCAGCGTCTCGCCGCATCTTTTCAGATGAACAGACTCACGTCTTTGAAAACATTTCAGAGAGCGTTGGGCTGTATGGCCTCAGCCTCCGCGGTGCTCCAGCTGGGGTTACTGCGCATGCGCCCGCTTCAGCTTTGGTTGAGGAGCCGTGTGTCTCACCGAGCGTGGACCACGGGCCACCAGCTGATAAAAGTAACGCAGACCTGTATCACAGCTCTGCAGCCAGGGTCAGTGGCAGAATGGTTTCAGCGGGGCGTTTCCATGGGGACAGTTTCACGCCGAAAAGTAATCTCGACAGACACCTCCAACACGGGTTGGGGAGCGGTCTGCGAGGGCTCACCGGCCTTCGGCCCCTGGTCAGCTCAAGAGAGCCTCCTACACATAAACTGTTTGGAGAGGTTGGCGGTCGAGAACGCGCTCATGCGCTTTCTCCCGCGCATTCAGGGCCACCACGTGCTGATCCGTTCGGACAATATAGCCGTGGTCTCTTATATAAACCGTCAGGGCGGAGTCAGATCCAGGAATCTTTTCCAGCTGACAGAACGCATCTTAGTTTGGTCTCAGTGTCTCCTGCTCTCGCTCAGGGCGACGCACGTGCCGGGACATCTGAACGACGGTCCAGACAGCCTGTCCAGGAACCCCACTCCCCCCGGGGAGTGGTCCCTGCACCCTCTTACAGTTCAGAAACTGTGGCGTTTATTCGGCAGAGCAGAGGTGGACGTCTTCGCCTCGGCGGAGAACACCCACTGCCCAATATTTTTCTCAAGGAGCGAGGACGCGCTAGCCCAAACCTGGCCCAGCCGCCCGCTTTATGCTTTCCCTCCGGTCTCTCTGCTACCACAGGTGCTTCAGAGAATTAGAGAAGCGCAGCACTCGGTGCTCCTCATAGCCCCGCGCTGGGAGGTCAGACTTGGTTTCCGGAGCTCACGCAGCTGTCACAGACAGCGCCGTGGCCCATTCCAGTCAGAGCAGATCTCCTCTCCCAAGCTCGCGGCACGATCTGGCATCCCCACCCAGAGCGCTGGGCGCTACACGCGTGGGTGCTCAACAACTACCCGTTGCTTTGCCAGAGGGAGTGTTAAACACGATCATGCAGGCTAGAGCGGTTTCAACCAGAAGGCTCTATGCGTCAAAATGGTCTGTGTTCTCAGAGTGGTGCACCGAAAAGGGTCTGGACCCACGGTTATGCGAGGTTCCCTCCTTGCTAAATTTTCTCCAAGAGATGCTGGACAAGGGCAGATCCCCGTCCACTCTTAAGGTGTATGTGGCAGCCGTCGCGGCGTTTGCTGAACCCCGGCGCGGCCAGTCACTGGGCAAAGATGGGTTGGTAGTCCGCTTCCTCAGGGGAGCTAGAAGGATGAACCCCCCTTCGCCCCCCTTCGGTGCCGATTTGGGACCTTTCCATAGTTCTTGATGCTATGAAAGCTCCCCCATTCGAACCGTTAAACACCGTGGACCTAAAGTACCTGTCGCTAAAGACCGTTTTTCTACTCGCGCTCGCGTCAGTAAAACGGGTGGGAGACCTACACGCGCTGTCCACCAGCGCGTCCTGTCTTGAGTTTGGACCTAATGACTCCTTAGTCGTTCTCAAACCTAGGCATGGCTATGTCCCCAAAGCGATCGGCACCCCGTTCAGGGCACAAGTTATATCCCTATCGGCTCTGCCTGCATCCGATAGCGAATCTGATACTAATCTCCTATGTCCGGTCAGGGCCCCGAGATTATACGTTACTCGCACTGCTCCGGTCAGACGATCCGAGCAGCTTTTTGTTTCGTTCGGTGGGCGCACCAAGGGGTTGGCCGCTTTGAAACAGTCCCTATCCAGATGGATTGTTGATGCCATTGCAGCAGCATACGCTTCTAAAGACCTGCCATGCCCTCTGGGCATCAGGGCTCATTCCACTAGAGGCATGGCCTCATCGTGGGCATGGTCCAGCGTAATTTCCATTCACGACATTTGCGTGGCAGCGGGATGGGCTTCCCCCTCCGCCTTTGTCAGATTTTACAATCTGGAAGTACCCGTCTTGCAGGCTAAACTACTAGCAGTCTAGTATGTTTCAGCTCTTCTGGTTGAGCTGCACTATAGGGGGTTAATTACACAGACCGAGTTCGTTCTGTTCCCTCTCTATAATGTGCTTATGTACCACACAGTCACCGGCCCGCTCCGCTGGCCTTTTGTCACATGTACATATATTCATTCCCACTTACAGAGTTCCCCGGGGTCCCCCCTGGGTCTAATAGTGGATGCTTAGCACGCACGACGTTGACCAGGTGTTCCCGTAGCGTAAGCTAGCTTACGCAATACGAGAGAACCTCTCGTAAGAGAACGAATCGGTTACCTAACGTAACCTCGGTTCTCTCTAGATGAGGGAACGAGTATTGCGTTCCTGGCCGTGCTTGTGCTACTGGCGATTGTCGCTTCAGTTATGAAAAACCAGATTATTCAGCCTATTTCGGGGTATTTATAGCCTCGTCCACGCCCGTTTCGGGGGCGGTGACGTAATGAGAGCAAGTCAGACTCTCATTGGTCGCGGGTTCATCCGCGCTCCCTCATAGGCTTGAGCAGTTCTCCGTGAGCGAACCAATGAGCGGCTAGCTAGCCCTCTCATGGTCTGCTGCAGCTGAACTGCGTTGACAATGGATACAAAATTATAGGATCATTTTTGGCTTCAATTTCTCAGAAAGATGGAATCTTTCCCGTAGCGTAAGCTAGCTTACGCAATACTCGTTCCCTCATCTAGAGAGAACCGAGGTTACGTTAGGTAACCGATTCGTTTCATTTCACACACACACACACACACACACACACACACACACACACACACACACACACACACGCTCGAGCTGGTGCACGTCCACACACCGCACGCGTGACGATCGACCTGTTGTTTTCATTGACAGTAAAAGGTTGTTTTTGCCTATATGAGGACACAAATGCATGAACTTCCTCTCCAGACTCTAGATCCGCTCTTAAAGTAACTCCGTGAGCATTTAACCGCTTCATTTGAGAAATCTATTGTCATGTCATAAACAGAAACTCAAAGGTCTTCACGGCAACCCGTCAAAATAAAAGTTCGGTTTAACTTGACAGAAATATATTACTGTTGTACAGTAGAATTTTAGATGCATCTCAATGTAATAATAATACTAACACTAATACAAATAAATTATGATCTCAACTTTATTTTTTAAGGAATAATACATTTTTCTTCCATGTTTTAATTTTAACAGTAAAGATCATTGTGCAGCACGTTGTTTGACAAAAAAGTTTGTTCAATTTCATATGATTAAAAGAAATGTAATTAATGTTTTGTCTTCATTTGGTTACCAGAAAAAACAACAGAATTTGTGTGGGAAAAAAACATTTAATAGCTTTAAAAAAAAAAAAAAAGATTGTATAAGTTTAATAATTGTTTATAATAAAAGTTTTATGATTTTAATTAATTAGACATGATTTTTGATTACTAAAAAATGTACACCAAGTATCCATAACACGCCCGCTCCGCGACATTAGTTTCGGGGGATCGACCGAATACCCCCCCCCCCCCAATGTACTGGTCTACCGTTCCTCTATAATTAGGTCTACGACCCACAAGTGACCCATTCATACTGAAGTGTAGGCTAGTCATAGTAAGGTGTCATAGCTTGAAAAATAATGTAAATATTTACTATAAGATACAATAATTGTCTGTCTGTCTACAATAACAGACATACAATATACGTTTTCAATGAATAAGATTACAGGGCAGATGTGAAAGTGAAAATCTCGCTTAGAAACAGCTAACTAATGCTGCGTTCTAGGCAACCTGTAACCCGTGTTTTTCAAACCTTATATGCTCCCCGTGAAACTGCACTGGAACGGCAGTCAAACCCTTGACTGTCCCACCCGTGAACTCATACTAGATCGATACTCCCAGTTAGATGTTGTAAAAACACGGGTAACAGCTTGCCTGGAACGCAGCATTCCAACGCCATTATCACACTAGGCTACATTAATTGTGTATAAAGTTTAATTAAATGAAAAATAACTCAAATTTAAAGTGCCTACATATAACTTATAGCCTAAAAAAATAATATAGCGCCATTAAAATATTAATCAAATGTTATCCGTCATAGAACACGGATTTATGTTACAAGGTAAACAATACTTTTCATCATTGACGCGAGGAGGAAACCTATCCTAGATGTCGTTATAGCGTTATGCACAGCACACCATGTTATAATTAGCCAAGCAACAATAAAACTTCCAATATACACAAATAGGCTTAATTAACGTTACCTGTCGAGAAGAAAGCAGGCAAAGTCGGCGTCCTTTTTAAAATCGCTGCTCATCATGAGCTCTTTCCATCTTGTAAACGCCACTCCAATATTCACTGTTGTTTTTTTTATTTGCCTGTTGCGTTGCCGTCTTAACTCTCTTTTTCGCTTCCTTGGCGACTCTGATGCGTATCCTCGAGAATAACTGTGATCCTCCATCTGCAAACGACTTTCAGGTTTTCAAGCAATCCCCCTCTTCACATTCGACACGGTGTCATTGAGTTTTGAAACGCGAAAGGCGAAGCTTTAATTAAAGGATATGGCCCTCTTTGGCTAATGTACTTTCAAGATGGAGGGGCAACATGGCGACCGACATAGGAACCCCTCACCCGTATGTATTTTTAATTGCATATTATACACTCACGAGATTACTTTATTACTTAAACGAAGCAAATATACATTAAAGAGCACATATATTTTTGAAAGAACTAAGTGTTTTTAGAAAAGAATAAACTAAAAAAGTTACACAGTGTAGCTTTAAGGGAATAACAGAGTTTAATATTAAAAAAGGTGGAGTGTTCCTTTAAATGATATGCAATTGTTTGTTTAATGATTTGTGTACAATACAATTGATAAAGTAATATTTTCTCCATCGTTTAGTGGATGGAGGATAAGAGATCTTTTTGTTGTTCTATTTGTATTGTAAACCTTAAATAAAAATTAAGAAGTGAATATTTTATATTTTATTTTGTAATGTTTTCAGTTCCAATACTCTAAGATCTGTTTAACACATTTAACCCTTTAAGACCGACGGGAGCGTCGGCGCTCCCGTTTGCGTGTGTCTGTATAAAATCTTATAGAAACTGAAACCAAATGGCTAGCTCAATCATTCTTTTTGCATACAAAACCAGAGATGTAAAATGTTCAGATCAAGCCTCCAACATGCCCATGTTGCATTGTTTTCACCCTCTAATCAGTCTGTACAAACTGCGTAATATGCGTTTACAAAAAAAACACAAAAAAGCATTGCACGTTGGTCTTTGCACACATGTTCTGTAGATCTGCGATTGATAGTTTCGTCTTCCGATGACTCATTGACGTTTCACGTTCTGTGCACTATGACCCCCAGGTGTGTCACATGTTGTGACGTCACACGCTGCGTCATTTGACCATGCGTTTGTACACGGACGCTAGTAAAAACGCAAGTACACGGACGCGGAGGTTTTGGAAATACTAATTGCGTCCGATGACGATGATCTCTCCGTCTGCTCATCTATTTATTTGATATTTTAACCAATTTAATGTTCAATCAATATTCAAAAGCAAAATGTTATCTGTTTGAACACAAATGGATAATTGGATATTTTACATGGCATTTTTCTCCCCTCTTTTTGAATGAGTGTAAAAATGAGTATCTTAAAAACTAATTTATGTAAACAGTTCAAATCAATTCTGTATAGTTTTAAATAGTTTTATGCATGTTTTTTACATTGACAAGTTTGAGGTTGACATTTATCCATTTTTTGTATTGAATAAAATATGTAGAAAAAAAATATTAAATTTATTTTTCTTTTTGTTTATTGCACTTTTCAGATATATATCTAGTTACTTTTGATTTATTACAAACATAGCCTTCAAACTGGGAGTGTAAGGATTATTTTGATGTATGGCATTTGAAAATGCTCAAAAGAATGACAGCACAGCATGTAAAAATACAAAGATACACTCTGGTGGAATTGTTCTATGGCAGGTCATAAAGGGTTAATAACATTCCGCAGAATTCCGCAGATTTTTCCAAAAATTCAGCAAAGAAATCACAAAAAAAGTCTGCAGATTCCGTGTGGCCCTGCTAATAATCCTTTAGGTGAGTGTAGATGCCTGTCTCAAATACAAGCCGGTGCAGTTTGACAATTTGGGAAAATAAAAGCCCGGGCTATTATTTGAAGTTTTACGGTACTTACTGTATTCGATAAACATGTGAAAAGTACAAATGATGGTGTTATTAGTGAAGCCAGATTGTTGTTGTCTATAATAGTGGGTAGGTCACATTTGGAGTAATCAATGAAGATAACTAGATGTTTTCAAAGTGTTCTCAAACTTATTCTTGCCCATGTAGAAAGATAGATGTTTAGCTAATACACAAAACCACAGCTAGAACGAGCTTCCAGATATCATCAGATGAGCCCCAATAGTAGCCATTTTTATATCAAGATTGAAAATATCTGTGCGTTCATTGATGAATCAAATAATATGCCAGTTTATTTATACTTTCATTACGTTGTGCCATTTGGCAGCAAGATGAAAGTTTATGACTATTCAATAAAAAATAAATATCAGATACATATTTTCTGTCATTTTAAGTTGCAGAGCCGAGTAAACAAACTATTCACACAAAAAACACAAATAGGGTCACACCTCTGATTTGTTATCTGTAAGTGTGATGACAAAATATTAGCACAATATCACAAGTGGACTCCCTCTAGATTGAATCTGCAGGTGATTTTTGAAATTGCTCCGTTAAAAATAAAAAAGTCACACTGAGCAACACTGCAATATTTTTCAAGTATGATTTTGCAAGTGACGTTTCAGCTCTGTGTGATAAGTGAAACTCTTCGCACACTGAAGACATGTGAAAGGCTTCTCTCCAGTGTGAAGCCTCATGTGAGTCTTTAGGTTTGCTTTAACAGTAAAACTCTTTCCACACTGAGGGCAAGTGAAAGGCTTCTCTCCTGTGTGAACTCTCATGTGAGCCTTTAAGTTTCCTTCAACTGTGAAACTCATTCCACACTGAGGGCAGGTGAAAGGCTTTTCTCCAGTGTGAACCCTCATGTGAACCTTGAGAATTGCTTTGCTTGAGCAAGTCTTTCCACAATGATGACACATGACACAAGGCTTCTCTCCAATGTGAGTTATTACATGTCTCTTAAGGTGATTGCTGTCTGTGAAACTCCTTCCACATTGATGACATATAAAACAGTCCTCTTTAGAGTGAATCCTCATGTGACAATCAAGGTTTACTTTACGTCTGAACCTCTTTCCACAATGATCACATGCAAAAGGCTTCTCTCCAGTGTGAATTCTCATGTGGTCATTAAGGGATCCTTGATGTGTAAAATTCGTTCCACACTGAGAGCATACGTAAGGCTTCTCTCCAGTGTGAATTCTCATGTGGATTTTAATTGTTGCTTTATGTGTAAAACTCTTGCCACACTGTTGGCAGGTGTAAGGACTCTCTCCAGTGTGAACTCTCATGTGGATTTTAAGACTTCCTTTTCCAGTGAAACTCTTTTCACACTGAGGGCATGTGTAAGGCTTCTCTCCAGTGTGAATTTGCACATGTTTTTTAAGGTTTCCTTTCTCAGTGAAACCTTTTCCACACTGTTGGCAGGTGAAAGGCTTCTCTCCATTGTGAATTCTCATGTGGACTTTAAGGTTTCCATGATGACTGAAACTCTTTCCACACTGAGTGCAGGTGAATTGACTTCTAGTTCCAGTCATTTGAGCTCTTTTTTGGGTCTTTTCAGTCTGGGAGCAACTAAAAAAATGGTCTCCAGTTATAAAATCATGACGTTTCTCTTCCTTTACATCACTCAGTTCTTGACTCTCCTCTTTCAGTGGCATCAGGTCTAAGGTGGGAAAAAAAGATAAATACAATTTTAAGCACAAGTTAATGCCACAAAGCAGCAGGCATCAAAACATTAAGACCAATTCTTCTTTTTTTTTTTTTTTGGGCTGCACCCAAATTTCCCATTATACTTCCCCGAACAAATAAAAGAGTCTAATTCAGTGCTGCTCAAACCTCTCCAGGAGAATCCCCAGCACTGAACATTTTTTATTTCTCACTCATCAGCTCGAGATAAACTCACAAAATAAGATAAATTATACAAAACAAAATAACTTTGACTGTTTACCCCCAACTGCACCTGTTGGTTTTCTTTATATCATAATTTCTCCCTAAAGGGAGTCTATACGGTCAGAAACACAGGTAGAGTTACATTAATGATTGCTCGTTCAGTGACGCTGACATTAGCATTTGCTATCATATCTGTGCTCTCTGAGCAGTCTGCCCAAAAATGTTAGATATAACAATAAATTAATTTATAATATGTGACCCCGCCTGTGAACCCCCGGCTAAAGTCGCAGAATCTAATAAGTAAAAGAGCGTCAAAGTAGTCATAGCCATAAAAATGACAAAAATAGGTCATGTGTGTTTATTGCTGTAAATGATAATTAATCAACAAGGATTTTGAGATTCAATACTCATTTTTATTTATAACATGATAAATACTAAAATTAATGATTTTATTGACACTACGTTATACTTTTGCGCAACAAAAAAAAACGGACATTGACATCCTAAACATTGATTTCAATCGTATCCGGGTTTATTTTTCGGCGCAACAACACTTGCTGATTCTTATCATTCAGTTCATGAACTTCTTTTTGACTTATTAAGGTCTGTTTACTCTTTCTAATAGAAAATATCAATCCGCACGAGCGGCAATCAGGTCAACACAATGAAAAAAAAATAATGCGACTTCAGCCGGGTTCAGATGTCTGAGGAGATTTTTCGTGTCATCGCCAAACATTTAACTTAAGAACAGCTTATGTGTTTTGTAGCCCAATAATATTAAATTTTATTTGTGTCATAAGTGTCAATAATATAACTTGTTTGCCAGAGTAACTGTTAACTGCGCCGTTTTGACATCTGACATGGCAGCACCGAAGCATGAGCAGGAACATAAAATAGCTGATTGCTTAAACAGCTTGTTAGATATTAATCTCGGTGGAATTGCCCAAATAATGATTTTAGCGTTTTTTTAGCGGATTATTTTATTGGTATATGGCACATATGGAGGATAATTATGAATCAAATGTGTTGCAGTTTTAAAAATAAGCTTTTTTTAAAATTGGAATTTCTCCAAAACATGATTTTCTGAGCCCGAAATTCAGCAAATCTTTGACATAGCCTTACTCAGTCAATATTAAAGATATCAAGGTTATATTTTCACAGAATGTTCTTTACATTATGTAGGATGATTTTATGTAGAAAACAGTGAATCACAAAAAAAATGACTTTAGCTGGGTTTTCACAGGGTCACATATTATAAAAATGGGTGAAAGTGCAATGTGCAGTATGGCGGATTAAGTCCCGCCTTCTAAATAAGAGCCAATTGGTAAAGTCATTGTGTTAAAACATACACAGAGCGCTGGCTGACTCTGATCACGGCAGGGTGTTCTCCGATCGACTCGGATATTACACACAATGTTAAACAGACCCGGGACCCCACTTAGACCCGGCTGAGCATTTAAAATATAGACCCTCAACCCGTACGGGTCCCCAGGTCGGTTACTGGGTCCTCTGTGAAAACCTCTAAACTGTACCTTTAAAAGGTCCACAATGTATTAGGTACAATTATGTACCCAAAACAAGTTATAAAGTTACAACATTTTAGGGTAGATATGAAAGTTCCATCTCTGTACCTTTTAAATAACTTGTCTATGCTTTTTGTATATAATTTTATCTCTGTCAGCTCATAATACATCAAGACGCTATACTGAAATTAGGGCTGCACAATTAATCGCAATGAAACCGCACACAATTTGGCAAAGGCTGTGATATGTGCAGCTTGTCAGTGCATCACAGCCGATTGGTAGTAAATGTTGCTCCATCTTAACGCCAGAGGGCGCTCTCATGCAGACAGGCCAAATATGCTCAGCCACAGAAGTACGATAACACACATCATTCCAGGAAATCCATATAGGTGTAGCTAAAAAAAAAAAAAAAACAGAAGATTGAAACGCTTTGATTAAACATGACTAACAGGCCTCGCAAAATCACTAGCCCGACATCCCGGGGCTATTGTGTTTTCAAGTCGGGCTACCAAAATGCATAACCGGCCTGCCCGACGGGCTATCTGAAATAGTGTAATCAAATTCCCCTAAACTTCTGCCTCGCCCCCCTAAAAATGTGTGATTAAGTGTAAGCTACATAAATTCGTGTTCCCTTCAGTCTTGTTATAATCAGATTTAGCGCGTTCTGAGGAAGTTCAACCTGCCACAGGAGCTGCTGATCCAGTTCTACTCAGCCATCATTGAGTCTGTCCTATGCACTTCCATCACTGTCTGGTTTGGTTCAGCTACCAAATCAGACATCATGAGATTACAGCGGACAGTCCGGACTGCAGAGAGGATCATTGGTGCCCCCCTGCCAACCCTCCAGGACCTGTACTCTTCAAGAGTGAAGAAGAGAGCAGGTAAAATCACCACAGACTCCACTCACCCTGGACACCACCTGTTTGAACTGTTACCGTCAAGACGGAGACTCAGATCACTGGCCACAAGAACATCTCGGCACAGGAACAGTTTCTTCCCACAGGCCATTTCCCTTCTGAACAGTTAACACACCTCCCAAGGCATATGCCTGTAAGTGCAATACTCCCCCCAAGTACAATACTTCCACTGTTTAGTGCAATATCTCCTAAACTCAGGTGATTTTATTTATATTTATTCATACTATTCAAATACTGTAAATATGTTCATAATCCGTAAATGCTTATTCTGACTAAACCCAACTGTGGCCTTATATTTTATATTTATAGTATTTTCATATTTTTTATAATTTTATTTTTAGATTTTGTATTACTGTTTCTTGTTGTATTTGTATCTGTATATGTGCACTGGAAGCTTCAGTACCAAAGAAAATTCCTTGTGTGTGCAAGCACACTTGGCAATAAAGCTCTTTCTGATTCTGATTCTGATTCATCTTCAATCCGAGTAGAGTGCACGTCAGAAAAAGAGGACAGGGTGTGTGTGGTGTGTGTGTGTGTGTGTGTGTGTGTGTGTGTGTGTGTGTGTGTGTGTGTGTGTTCATCTTAGCCTCATTGGTCTTGTCACTGCTCGTCAATGTCAGAATATTTGAGATGACGAATCAAATCAAAGTAGGCGGGCTTTATGTTCACAGAAGCTGCTGAGCGCGAATTTTAGCAGAGTGACTGACGCCTCAGTTTATGGTCAAATGCGAGATAAGATGTAAGTAGCTAAACTAAACATTTCATATTTGACAGTTTTTTTTAGGTCATAAATGTTAAACGAATGACAAAAATAATCAGGCAAACTAATATACTGAAAATAGGCTTATGTAACGTGATTCATGTAATGTAATTAGTTTACTGTCATTGTGAGGTGACAAGAAACATTAACAAAGCCGGTTGCATCATGTTGGGCACAAAATTAATAATGAATGCGTACATGTTGAGAATTAATATAATACAATTTGTAGCCTTCAGTAAATTAAAAAAGTTCATTTTTCGGAGGAGAAAAGACAGGGCAAAATTATAAAGCCCCGTCTACGGCCCTGTGTTAGGAATAAGATCAATAATGAATGTGTATATATTGTGAATGTATTTAATAAACTTAGTTAGGCTACCTAGATTTCCTAGTAGCTTTCAGTAAATGAACGCTTCTGAGAAAATGATTCATAAATCAACCTATCAGTTGTAGACATGTGCCGGTATTCGGTAATGCGATAAATCGCGGTAATGAATGTGTACGATATTGTTATCGCGGGCACTTCAAAATACCGTGAAAAATAATAGATCCGAATTTAGATTTTTAGAACGCGCATTAGCTTATTTTCCATCAACCGTTAAAAAAAAAAAACCACTGCATATGCTGCGCAAAACACGTGCGCACTCTGATGTAAACAATCCCCACATAAGCACTGTGTGCATGCGGCGCAGTGCGTGCTCTAGTCTAATGTAAACAATCCTCGCATGGAGAAGAAGCATGGCGGAAAGAGGAACGCTGCCGAGGATTTACAGTAGGTTACCAACCAGAATAATACTTTCAACGCCGCCGCTTTGCCGCGGCGGTGAAATTCGGGGTGTATTTGCTGCCTTTAACCGCTAAGAGGCGCTACAATCACAGACTTTGAAAAGTGTCCGTTTATTCTCTCTATTGCGTAATCTGCCGCTGCGTCGCGGCTCATTCAGAGCGATTGAAAGCTGGTAGCAGATGAATTTAAGTGAAATGTAGTTAAAATAATTCATCACAATAATTAAATTAAATTGAATAAATAATGAAAACATTTCCATATAAAACATTGCAATAGAAACATATTAGGCTACATCAAGGCTTTGGAAGAGTAGGCTATATGACGTTGACGTAATAGCGTTCAGGCGGTGGCTCTGTGGTTAACGCAACGACACGGAGATCCAAGAGACCCGAGATCGAATCTCAATATATCACCATGTTGGCCGACAGCATTAATCTTTAACCGTTCTTGATGCTTAAATAGGTGACTGTTTGTTTGCGAGTTTATTAACTGTTTATTTATTTAAAGTCAAGCGTTTTGTTTAATAATCAATGGCATATTACAACATTGCTACAGTAGAGCTGGGGGGTTGTTAGGGGGGGGCTTCTTACATTCGCTTCATAAACACACGCACACTAGCACACACATGCAATCTTTTTTCTGCACCTGATGGATAGACTCATAATTTTCAAGCCCCACTGCCCCAACACAATGCTAATGAAATACGCAACAAGCTTAAAATGTTCCAATTTATTGAAGTAACAAGTAGGCTAGTATCTAAATACAAACTAAACAAACAAAAACAAAAATAGAGAAAATTAAAGTGCTGCGGTGTCAAAATGTTAAAAAAAGAAAAGAAGAGAAATCCATTTGGCAAGACAAAAAAATTTAAAAATTAAATTAGACATAACATAGGCTAATGTGTTTGATATGGGATTAAAATTATGGGCAGTGCATGAGATATAAACTAATGATTAATTATGTCAAAATTCCTTTGATCCGATCAGAGCATGTGAGCATTTCTGGATATTCCTCGGCTCGCTCATTCCGCTCAGGGTCGCGCGCTCAGGCTGTCTCCGACTAGTTTTTTTCTAGTCAACTAGTAGCCTAGTTGTTTATTTAAGCCATCAGTGGACAAATCACCCCTTTATATTGATTTAATAACTTAAATAGGCTATACAGGGTAATGAGTGAGTGTTATAAAGCTGCACTCAAGCGCACAAGCCGGCAAAAGTGAATAAAAAATAGCAAGGAGACATTTAATTGTTTATTAATAAACTGGTGTTTTCTGCGTCGCTGCAAAGATGAAGATGCGATGTAGACTCGCCATGAACGAATAAAGATATAAAGGCATAAAAAGGAAAAGTTCCTCCCGTTGGCGCGCCCAACCTGTCACTTCTCTAGGCTATCCCACCCTTTGAGCGGCAACTACCATCTGTAGTTAGGGGGGATCTAGCCGGTGTTCTGTCTCTCCCTCTCTCTGCCGTGCAAGCGGCCGCGCGCTACACAGTTTGAACCTACAATCTATGGTTTGTACATTTGAGTCGCTCAAAGACTAAACAGACATTTTGTACTTACATAATCACCTTTCGAAAACCGGGACATTCAGTGTCCCGGGAGAGTGCTTAAATTTCCCGGGACAGGTTATTAAAAAGAAGGACAATCCCGGTAAAACCGGGACAGGTGGCATCCTAACTTGCATTTAGACTTTATTTCCATGTAAAAAAGAAACACAGAATCTTATTCTTGCTACATTTTAAATTTGTTTTGCCAAAGAAATTGCAGCTAAATTAAACGAAACGGTACAAATCGAAAATAGTCCACAGCAACATAAATTAAAAACATGAGTTTTGCCTTTCTCCGCGCTGGATCTCAGCAAGTTTATTTAGTCTCCCTTGCTCAAACATTCTTAAACTCTACAGAACCAGTTGAAACAACTGGATTGAACACTTCAATTTAAATTTGTGTGTGAAAACACTTTAAATAGGCTACAATAAATAAACTACAATATTTATAATTTAATCAAATATGGGGACACATCGAGAGATGTAGCCTATCCTTAAAATAATTTTGCCTTTGCCATCGGGCTGGCTATCCGACACTCTCCATATGAATGAGGAACATTAACACCTATTGTCTGTCCCTCCAACCCCCCCCCCCCCCCCCCCCCCCCCCCCCCCAGGCTCTCTGAGTCTGACTTAAAATAAGTAGAAGTCGCAATTCACACTTAAATCGCTCTTCTAGCATTAGGCTATTAAAGTGTTGATAATGAAAGAATTAAATGATTTAAGCTACATGTAATGGTATTTCTGTCATAAAAGTTTATTACTAAATATTTCATTATTTAAATAATTTAAGAAATAAAACTGGTGTGGGCCAGCTTTTTCCAAGCAAAACTAAATATAATCTTCAAACGCATGTTCATTTTGTTGTCATGAACAAAATGCTCAACTCAATATTAAATTCTACAGGGATCTTTGGATCCAGGCATGCAAAATTTGAATTAGTTATTTTTTAAATTATTATTATTCAAATAAATATCGGTGCTTCGTGGTAGCCTATAGCCTACTGCTGATAAACTAAATAACATTTAGATAATAATGATGAACTTTAAATGAAACAATATACACTGTTAAATGTTTCTGTTAATTTACAGCCAAATTTCAACATGATTAACCTGTTATTTTTAATAACTGCGCCTTACTGTTATTTTTAGGAATAATTTTTGTTTTTTGTTAAATCTCATTTTTGTTATTTAACATCTCATTGTTAATTAACACCTCATTTTTGTTATTTAACATCTCATTGTTAATTAACACCTCATTTTTGTTATTTAACCGCAAAATCGAAAATTCAAGCAAAGATGTCGGATAGAGTAAGATGATATGTTTGGAGATAAATGCCGATATGCAATTTTATGCTTATTATAAAAACATTTATTATTTATCAGTGGAGAAGTAGCAATTTCATTTCGTTTTTTAGGTTGCTAAACAACGACTGATTCAATAGTCGACGATGCAAACCATAATTAAACTAAATATTATGTGCATTTACTGAATGAAGATTAGACAAATTAAACACAGGATGTCTCTACTGCAAATGTTATCAAGAATAATCTTGCGTAGCCTATTCCAGATACAGAAATAAGAAAGTTTGCGGTGTTTTCTGTGCATGCGCAAATGTGTTTATCTTAATTGGGTGTTTGGTGCCTTTTATTACCCTATTAATACCCTACATCAGGATTTTACGCGAGATGGCCATACATTTAGTTGAGGAACTGTGCTCCAAATGTGTGTGTGTGTGTGTGTGTGTGTGTGTGTGTGTGTCCTGTTCCTTCTGAATACGGTGTAAAACCGTTTGACACACAGCACGCTGGCACCACTTTTTGAAATAACATGTTCATACAGTATTTTTTTGCACTCTGGGATGGAGCGTAGAAGAAGGCATTTGAACCTGCAACGAACACGGAGATCCATGTCGGAAGATCGCGGTGGTTACATCGACCAAAATCACAATAATCCGGTGAGATTAAAGAGTTTATTGAAAGTCATGCATAGTGTTTAACATATCAGTGATGTTGACTAAACGCCACGGACTTACACCACATGAAATTAAGTAACTTAGCTAGTGAGCAGGTGATTCAAGCTAGCAACATTTCGAATTGTCTATTGATTTTAGAAACAACGCGCTTATTTTAATGTCCATTTATGTATAGCATACGATCTAAATCTATAAACAATAGGCTAACGTTAGGCCTATAACGTTTAAAGCATTCCCGTGGTCACGTTTGTGTGGCATTCTTGCCATGTAACGTTACGTCTAGTTAAAGCAGATTCATCCTGAAAATACAACGGCTAACACAAATCTATTTACTGATAGCTGTTATGATGCTAGATAACGTTAGTTGGACTAAGACTGTATTTGATGAATTAATGCCGGCTGCTCGTCTTTGATGGATTAACGTTATATATAGTTAGCTGTTTAGGCTACCAGACATGCTGGTGTGACTATGTGTAGGTTTTAGCCTATCAATGAGGTAAATCCAGCAAAAACAGCAAAATGATCAGGCTAGGGCAGTATCTAGCTATGTGAACAGCTTTTCTCTTTTAATTGCTTTGGAATAGTGCACCCTATTTTGTGTTTTTCTGCTGTTTTAATTATCATTGAGTTGTAGATCAATGTTTACATTTGTTTTCTTGTTTGTTTATTTTTTATTACAGATGCAGATGCAGCGTACCATCCCTGATCACACTGCTGTTCAAGATGATATCCCAGGATTTATATCTCAGAACTCTCTCTCTTGATCTATCTCTTCCTACCTACCTATCTACCTACCTACCTACCTATCTATCACACTCAGTGGTAGTCTTATGTCATTAATATTGTGTTTAATTTGTTCTATGTCCTAGGGATATGCCACTGCAGCTGACTTTGACCTTGTTCACTCTCTATACCAGCAACTCCTCGTCTGATACTTCTTGGTAAGTTGGTTTTAGATAGGACAGTTGTATGTAGTGAATTCAATGGAATCAAACTAAACTGTATTCAAAATGAAAACTAAAACAGAAATTTTACAGCTAAAACATTTCTGTTTCAGGAGAAACGGGAAGCCGCTTCCAGCGCTGGATGCTCAGCCTTGAGGGCCAAATCATTTGCGAAGGGATCCAGTCCACCTTTGTGACAGGGCTGGCATCTTTTTTTCCCTGTTTTTACATCTTTAACCTACAGTACCAAGAGGAGGCAGCCTGCACGCTTGAATTCATCCAGAGGTAAGATATTGTCTGTTAACACCTGCATTTTTTCTGGGCTAGCTGTGGCTCAAGCATGGTTTCAACAGGTCTGGTGATGGGATTTAACAATTAACTTTGATTTAGAAAGTTTATTGCAACTTACAATATTCACAGAGGCAAGAAGATGGTGCATGTTGAGGATAGTTCATGTACATTTGTTGTCTTTGTTGTGCTGTTAGTCTGTGTGAATTACTAGATTTTAACTAGTGTATAATTTTTTAGATGCTTTGTGGGTATAAACCCAGAAAAAGTGACAAAGGCTGCAAAGGGGAAAAAAAGAAGAACTGTCAATTCACACGTTGCCAGACTCTTGCACAAGCTCATGGACTTTCAGTGGGATTTCATTTGAAAATGGTGAGTAAGATGTATACATTACACATATGTTCAAACAGCAATGATTTAGGAGACTGGGGGAATTCATTCTAATGTTCATTCTTAACTGCCTTTCAAAGTTAGAAAGCTGAACTCCTCTTCCATGCTCTATTGCCATTATTTTTTTGCTCTTTCAATGAATTGTACTCATCACACCTTCTATTATTTTATGTTATTCTGTCTGTTTTGTGCTCCGTTTCTAAAATTAGCTTTTGTTAGGTCAAGCCATATGATATAATTTTAGATTAAAAATGTGAAATTATGGAACTCATCTCTCTATCTCTTTCTCTCATATACTGACCCAAGACTTTGCAAAGGATCCTCATTGTGTGCTTTGAGAAAATGGTTAGTGGTGCAAGCAGTGACAGTGTTTTTATTGTTTATTGCTCTTTATTGATGAAGAGGTCAATTAAGTGTTAAGTATTGGTTTGAATGTATTCATACATGTCGAATTTTAGTGCTTTAGGTAACACTAAGTGTTGAGGTTCAGTATTTTGTTTTAAAGGGTACCTATCATGGAATTTTGAAAATTACCTTTCATGTAGTGTGTAACATTGATCTAAGTGAACGAAAACATCCTGCAAAGTTTTAAATATGAAAGTTCACCGTATACAAAGTTATTATCTCTCAAAAGTAAGAGTCGACTCTGAGTCGTTGATATGAATCGATAGACGAACGATGCACTTTCGTACGTCACTTGTCCAAGTTATTTGAAGATACGCCCACTCATTGCATTAGGAGACACCAGGGAAAACATCATGTCGACGAGACGCTGCTGTGTTTTGAAGTGCGACGCAAAAGCAAACTTTTTTCATCTGCCCAGTGAGGAGCATTTGAAGACAGTGGCTACAGTTCATAACTATACCACAGAAGTATTATAGCCCGAACTCGTTCTGTGTTCGCGTCATTTTGAAGATGATTGCTTCACAAACCTAAATGCTATAAAGTATGAATTTGCGAGCCGGCTGATACTGAAGGAGGGAGGTTCAGTACCGAGTTTATTTGGATCAGCTTCCTTCTCCGAATCACAATCTGTAAGTAGGCTGTTGCTTTTATGTTTGTATCATGTTCTATAATTATTTTGTGTGTTGTGTACGCACAGGCACAGCGCAGCTTCTAGCAGCTAACTTAGGTCTTCAATGTCAATTGTATTGAAATATGTGAAGTGTTTGTCGTTGTTAATGGAGTTGTCACAGGGCTCTCGAGTGTCACGCATCACGCATTGAGCGTGACTGACAGTCACTCATTTCGGTCTTTTGTCACGCTCTCCGGCCACACATTGTATTTCTCACGCTGATAAACTATTTGTAATATATTTGGGCGGCAGTGGTTCAGTGGTTCATGTAGGTTGTCTACAAACCGAAAGGTTGGTGGTTCAATCCCCGGTTCCACCTGACCAAGTGTCGAGGTGTCCATGAGCAAGACACCTAACCCCAGCTGCTCCCGACGAGCTGGATGGCACCTTGTACGGCTGACACCGCCGTCGGTGTATGAATGTGTGTATGAATGGGTGAATGAGAGGCAGATATGTAAAGCGCTTTGGTGGCCATTGGGTCAGTAAAAGCGCTATATAAATGCAGTCCATTTACCATTCCATATTTAATATGCCGCAGTGCCCAAAACTCACTCACTGTGGAACCGGCAGGATTCAAGCGCGTCTCCTCCAGTGTTGCCAGGTCTGTATGCCTGCACTGTTTCCGCGGGTTGTTTGTGTAGTGCACGCTGGTTGACGCGATTGTTTTATCCACTGGAACATGATTGTTATTGAGGAAACACCCGGGAACGCTATTTGAATATTTTTGGCCGTGATTGGGTTAGTTTGATGAGCAATTGGGCTGGTTTTGTTGTGCAGACCTGGCAACCCTGGTCTCCTCTGGTGTTGTTCGTCTGGTGTTGTTAGCCAATCAGAAAATAGCACTGTTGTATCTGGGTAAGATCTAGCGCAACAACCAATGACACCCCGTCGGCTGGGTGTCTAACATATCACCACAGATTAGCGTCACGCAAAGGCGGGGTTTGGAAAAATGACTCGCTAAACGATTCATATGGGAGTCGGTGAGCAAATCAGGTAAAAATAAATGCATATTATAAGACAACAAAAGTGTTTTTTGTCATTGCATGCTTGTAAAACTGTTGTTGGGGACTCCCAGAACAATATTAGGAACATTTTAAATGCCATAATAGGTACCCTTTAATGAACAATGTATTTGTGTTTAAAAATGTATTTGCTACCTTTTAAGCCATGAACATGAGAAAATGAGATTTGTTTGTGATTAATCTGAGCCTATTTGTAACAATATTGGTTTGAGTTTTTTAGCTAAATTTCAGCAGTTCAGGGAACATTAAATGTTGAGGTTTAAGGCCCTATCTTGCACTGACGCAGCGCAAAGCCAAACGCAAGTGTCTTTGCTATATAAGACAGATG
Source organism: Chrosomus eos (assembly GCA_036326025.1). Lineage (NCBI taxonomy): Eukaryota > Metazoa > Chordata > Actinopteri > Cypriniformes > Leuciscidae > Chrosomus > Chrosomus eos. The sequence goes on from JAZAVI010000542.1 coordinate 40,251, forward strand.
CAGTTGTTATTTTCCGTCCAGCGACCACAGATGTCAGCAATGAACATGATATTCAGTATATTTCTATGATTGGTCTGATCCATGTGTGCCTACATTTGTAAGTATGTACCTTTCAGTGTTTGTATTACAATAAAAAAAGTTAATTTCAACACGAAACTATTTGTTTTCTTTCACTTAAGTGTTATCTGATGGATTATGCCTATTCTTGTATTAACTCAAGCTAGAATAATCAGTGGCACACGTTATGATAAAAATAATTAACAATATTTAATGGAAACAAAATAAATGGTGATTTAACAGGAACATAATGGTAACACTGCTGCCAGTTGTTTCCTGTTTTTTTCTGTGATTCACAGTAAATTCCTGTTGAAAAAACATTACGGGGAGTGCACTGTAAAAAAACATTAACATGAATTAACTGTTAAAATAACAGGAAAATAATGGTAACCCTGCTGCCAGTAATTTCCAGTTATTTAACAGGGAAATAATTAACAGTGTAGCAACACTTCGACGAATAAATGATTTGATCTGTTTTTACATTTTAATTCAGGGTGATTTAGTCTCTACATTTAATTAAACGAGATTTTCACCTTGTCATTTTCTCATTGCGAGGCGCTCACAATCACATCATAAACATATTTGAGCAGATTCTCTGTATCTCTCGTTTTCATATGGATTAATCAGATAACATTTATTAACCTAAATATTTAGACATTTAAAGGCTTTAGACATCCGATTTTTCTATCGTGACTGAGCTGAGGCAAGTGGCTTTCGGTTTATTTTTGTGACGCGCAGTTCCCGGAGACAGAGAGAGACGACAGAAACTTTTATCATTAGCCTAAAAAAAAGTTGAAGAAGTTTAAAGTTTTGAACGATGTAGGCTACTCTACTCTTATCTGTATGACCAAAAAAAAAAATCACGTATAGCCTATTAAGTTATTTTAGCTGTTATGAGAAAAATAAATCAAATGAACGCGCTGCCTCGTTTGTCGAAAACTTTACTTAAATACATGTTTTTTAAAAACTCTATGTAGGTTATAGGGAATAAAACAAATATAGATATATATAGGCCTATATATCTTTTTTTTTATACAAAACTGCTTTTGAACAATTGGTATTATTAGCTACAGATCTAAAGTCGTTCTGTTGGATAGCTATTTGTTCCTTAGTGTAAAATGGAAATGCATATTATTTTATAAATAGGCTATAAGCAAAAAAATATATGGTGTAACAGAGTTTTAGAACTAAACAAATCTGCATTAATAGCCTAAAAATATATATATATATATTTTTACAGAAGTCCATGTTTGTTCGGGATTTGAACACGTCTTTTGATCGATGAACCGTCAGCTCTACCACTTGGCCATGTCGAAGCTCACTGAGAAAAGCCCAAACCTTTATTTCACCAGTGTGTGTTCGCTCAAATGAGTGAGAACGTTTTGTTGTTAGCCTATTGTGAGTGTAGCCTACTTTACATGAATAAAATAGACCTTTTACAGTTTTAAAATATGATATCCTATCTGTATGACCAAAAATAACGAAGTAGCTATAGCCTATTAAGTTATTTTAGCAGAAAAATAAATTCAAGTGAACGCGCCACTGCGTTTGTCGAACTATAATTCAATGGCAGAAGAAAACCCCATTTTAGAATACGCACTAGGCGTGGTGTGTCAAAATACTTAATTATAAACTTCAATATTTCGTTCAAAACCACCTCAAAACGCTTTGTGACATTTTAAAAAGCCGTGAAAGTTTTAAGGCCACTGGAACCAGGATCGTATCTGAAATGCGCTGCATGTTATCTCTCAATACAGGAGCAGAAGCGCTGGTTCAGATTTTATTGTTTGTTGTTTAAACGTGCATGTTTTAGGCTATATTTAAAAAATATATATAGCCTACTATATTTAATAAGGTCTATTTAGGGTAGGCCTATTCGCTATAGCCTACTGTGGAGGGGGGAAATCACCCACCGGCAAATCGCACCTTGCTTAACCATGTTTTTTAAAATTATTTCTGCATATGGAAAGAATTCCAGTCCTGCTGTCTGCTGTCCTGTCCGTGAAGTTTTTTTGTTTGTTTGTTTGTTTATTTTTTAACAGAACTGTTTTTGAAGACGTAAATTCAGTCAATCTGTTGGATGAGATTTGTTCCTTAGTGTAAAATGGAAATGCATGGTAATTATATAAAAAACATTTTTTCGGGTTTCGAAACCGTGTCTTTGTACTGCTAAAACCTTCAGCTTTACCACTCGACCACAAGTTCGGTTGTTCACAGCGTTAGTGTGCCCACAAACGACAGATGCACTCTTCAATCTTCTCATTCCTCAATAGTTTAGCATCATTGATTGCACCTAATTTATTTTCACTGACTGCGAGATAGGCCTCTTTTAAATTTTGATTCATAAAATGTTCTGCTCTAAATGTTTGCTATATTCTATTTAAAATGTAGGCTACTTTTACATACGTTTTGCTTTCGCTAAATGTCCCTTTGCACCACCTGGCGGTCATTTCGCGAATGACTTAGAAATGCGACTGGGTTTTTTTTTGCCGCGGGGAATTCACCGCGGTAGACGCCGCAGCGGCAATAGGCATTCTGGTTGGCTACCTACTGTATCTCCATTCTAAAAGCAGGGCTGCCAACTATGAAGGTAAAAGAGTAGCTAAACTCGAGAACACGTACATGTGAATTTGAGAACTTCATAGCATTCAGCTTGAGACTCACGCAATCAACACTTTTCACATGCTCTTACGCCACACATCCATTTTCTCACGCAGAGAAAAATCGCGGATCAAAGAGGACACTGACACCGACAGACTAGAGAGAGCAGGTTACTTTTTATATGAAAAAAATTCTCAGCTCTCAGATTCTGTCCATTTTATTACGAAATGCAGACAATAAATACCGTTTTGTCGCTTGTAAATGTGACGTGACAGATCACTGTAGCACCTTAGTTCAAGTGAACCGATCATCTGTTACTTTTTATTTAAAGATATAGTACAACTTCCCGAAAGGTATGCCTCATACATAATAGATCAATCAGTGTTTTTCAATCATGGAAAGAGGTCAATAAAACTGCAGGAGAACATTTATGTCACAGAACGTTACATTTACCTCAGGAAAGCCATTTAATTACCAGCACGTTAGTTGACTAGAAAAAATAGAGAGGAGAATTTTTCGCTAAGGGACCGTTCGGTATTTATGGAAAGGGCCACCGGAGGAAAATAGGGGAGGGTCATGTCTTTTTTTTCTTTGTTGAGGGGAGGGTCATCCAACTTTTTTTAGTCTAGGGGGAGGGTCACCCAACTTTTGTATTCATGAAAACAGCAAAATTTCAAAGTGGCTTGTTTGGTGCATATTTTTTCCATGTAGCTCTCTCGCTCTCGACCCCCCATCGCTATCAGATGGGTCTGACCCAACACAAATCCAGTTTGGCGCTGTTTGACAGCGCGCACGCGCACTTCAGTACGAGCTCAGAAAAAGTGCATTACAGAAGGCCAATGAAATGTTTACCCGGCAAACTTGAAAGCACGAGCAAATAATAAACTTTTATGATTGCGAATAAGGTCAGTGTCCTGTGAGTGTAGCTCTACCGCTGCATTAACATGTGATGTGAATGTACGTCGAGTTTTACAGTATTGGGACTGAGGCGCCAGAACTTCTGCTGATATAATGTGCGCTGTAGCACGATACTAACATATTTTAGTTTCCATTCTTATTGTGTTTCCACCACAATGTTAGTGAGTAAATCTACTGAAATTGCCACCATAACAGTGCGTGTGATGTGACGTAGGGCTACCACATTTTTAAATTAGTATTATTTGAAACTTAACATAATAAAATAGGCCTACACCAAAAAAACTAGTTGAGGATAAATTCTTTAAAATTGGGCAATTCCAGCGTTATGGACGTGACATTTGCAGTCAAAACTTGAAATATAAATTCTCAGAAAATGCATTTAATACTGAAACGTCTGTTTATATATTCATACTCCCTTAATAAAGGAGTCCAGACATTAGAAAAATATCAGTCAAAATATCAGTCTACACATTTATACACGTTTTATATTTAATATAAGGTAAATACACATGTGATGCATTTGACATAAAAAATCTTTAACTTTTAGGTGGTAAAATAATTTTTTTGTAATTCTATGAACTACGCTGCGCAAAACAAAAGTAATAGGCTACTACCCACCGGATGAAGAAGGGTCGGCCTCCAAATAACAAAATATTATTTTTATTTAATTTTTCGTGTTCGCATTTAGAGGGGAATAAAAATGTTACGGACGTTATAGTTCTCCGTTACGGTCCGGATATGACCGCTCTGAAAGTGACTTTAAAACTTTCAGAGACCTCAAACAGAATGCACAAAGCCTTTCTTTAAAGTGAATTTCGTTTTTTATTAATTGTATCTTAATTTTAATCAATGTTTAATCAACCAATTGCCTGGATTTAATAAATAAGTAAATAAATATAGTAGAAAATAGATCGTCATGACAGGGAAGCGCCGGCGTGTGAACTAGACTCTCGTCTAATAATAAATTAACCGAAACTCAGCGTAGGCCTAAAGGTGAGAAAGCTTGAAATGTCTACTTTTTAACAGAACAATTCAAAACGAAAGAAAACAGACAGACTGCTCCCTGCTTATGTAATCCGTATATGAAATGTGCATTTCTCTCTGGCGCGTTCACTAGCCTACTGCGAAGATCGCGAGTCAGCATCACCTTTATATTTGCAGCCGACACAGACTTGTTTATTAATAAACAATTAAAATGTCTCCTTGCTATATTTGACATATTCATTATCATTACTTTTGCCGGTTCTTTGTGGCAGCTTTATTGGCATCGCTCTTACATGTTACATGAACGCGTCACCACTGCATTGGCACCGAAAACATGATTTTTTTTTTTAAATCAAAAATCGTGATATGAACCGAATTTTGGTCTATCATTACAGCCCTAGTAAGATGAGAAAGCATGAGTTTAGTCGTTTGTCATGGTTGTAAAAAAACAATGGCTATCTGAACATCTTTGCCAAGCGCAAACCAGATTTAACAGATTACAGTGCAACGGGAGTATAATATAAGGTTTTGATTGTACTTTATTGTAGGCTACACTTTAATATTGTAGGCCTACTCGTGTTTTGAAAAGAATTTATAAATTAAATAATTAAAAAGGGAAGAAAAAAATAGAAATACACATCTAAATTAAATGAATGGAAAAAAAAAATCATAAAAGTAATGTGGGAATAATGTTTTAAAAACTGTGCAAAATAGGGATGAATTAAATAAAATAGTCAATGACTTGCTGACGTGCACGAAAACCAGCCATGTAGCCTATTGGGCATTTCTTGCTGACCTCCTTCCCTGATCTTTGAACACCGCTGGTTGCAGTTAGTTTGCAATGTCCTCCCTGATGTTTTGTTTTTCCTTATTTGTATGGTGTCCTTTAAATCTGTTAAAAATAAAATCTTTGTTTCGCTCTATCTCCTCTAAAAGGACATTAATTTGACCTTTTTTCATCAATTTTGTCAGTGCCTCCGCCTGTATAGATGCATAGACTTGTCTGATTTCTAATCCACAACAAATGAGGATTTTTAGGTTAAACGTTCAGAATACGATTCCATATAAGGTTATATTTCAGCACTTCGCGAATGGACAGCACTGCTTAAGTAGCACGTAGAGCGCTTTCTCGCGCGTTCATGTTAAGTGCATTTTTGGGAAACGCGCGTGGAATTGCCGCGAGCGTTCGTAACCTTGCACGTAGAGAGCGCTCTTCGTTATCGGGAAACCCGGCCCAGTACAGAAGTAATCAACAAATTATCAGGGAGGGTCATGCCTTTTTTCACAATCATTTTGGAGGGTCACAGAAAAAAATATTGCTGGCAAGGGGAGGGTCAAGTCTTTTTTGACTACAGATCTCAAATCTCCTCCGGTGGCCCCTTAAATAAATAACAAACAGTCCCTAAATATGTGCACTATATTACATATTTATTATATTTTTACTTATGTAATTAGGCTACATTGTTATTATAATGAAAACCACATTATATTTAATTTGTTAATTTTAACATTTAATAATACCAGTTGATAGGGCTTTCTGTATGTTTACAGAATTATGTGAGATATATTTTTTCTTGAGAAAAATTTACATGTAGGCTATCTACTGTAGCCTACCTAATATTTATCCAAATGAGTTAAGATTGAATCAAGATTGAAATCAAATCAAATCGTGAAATCGTGAAAATTGTGTTAAGCAATAATACAAACAGTAGCCTACCAGTCACTGTACCATGTAAACATTGTAACATGTTGTCACTAAACTTAATGAAATTCTGATCAGTTACCAAATGTTTTGACAATCACAATTACACCTATTGGCCCTCATTTATCAAAAGTGCGTACACCAAATTTCCAGCGTACACCTGGCGTACACCCAAAACCACGGTGACTTTGAGATTTATCAATATGGACGTTGGCGTACGGCACGCTCAAATCCCACGCCAGCTCAGGAGGTGGTGTACGCACGTTTGAGTTAGTGCGGAAATGCGCAGAAAAACAATTCCTAACACCACAAAACGCACTGAAAAACTAAAACATATGACAAAAAAACAACAACAACAACATAGGCTAATTATAAACTTCAGTGTAAAAATCTGTCACAAAGAACCGGCAAAAGTAATGATTATGAATATGTAAAATATAGCAAGGAGATATTTTAATTGTTTATTAATAAAGAAGTGTTTTCTTTGTGTCGGCTGCAAAGATGAAGTTGAGATGCTGACTCGCGATCTTCGCACTCGTGAACGCGCCAGAGAGAAATGCACATTTCAGATTACATAAGCAGAGCAGTCTGCAGTCTGTTTTCTTTCGTTTTGAATTGTTCTGTTTAAAAGTAGACATGTCTGAGGCAAGTAGGGTACCTTATACTCTGAGTTTCGGTTATGAGATGAGCTCAGTTCACGCGTCCTCCGTTTCATGATTATCTATCATCTGCTATTTAGGCTACTTCTTATTTGTTAAATCCAGGTAATTGGTTGTTGAAACTTAAAGTAAAATTAAGATACAATTAATACAAAACGAAATTCAGTTTAAAGAAAGGTTTTGTGCTTTCTGTTTGATGTCTCTGTGAAAGTTTTAAAATATATTTTAGTGCCGCTTTCAGAGCGCTCACGTCCGTATCATTGTTTTTTCCTCATAAATGCGAACACGAATAATAATAAGAATAAGAATATTACAAATGGACATGCAATTATTAATGTGAATGAATGGTACTCCACACATCATCATCACTATTGTACGTGATATGATATTAAAGGGTACCTATTATGGCATTTAAAATGTTCCTAATAATGTTCTGGGAGTCCCCAACAACAGTTTTACAAGCATGCAATGACAAAAAAACACTTTTGTTGTCTTATAATATGCATTTATTTTTACCTGATTTGCTCACCGACTCCCTAATGATTCGTTTGACGACTCATTTGTCCAAACCCCTCCTTTGCATGACGCTAATCGGCAGTGATTGGTCAGATGACCCAGTCAGTTATATTTTGCGTTAGCCCAAAGCTTAAACATATTGATAAAGCACTGCAGTACTACAATACGCTTCACATAATTTCACATATTTCAAAAAACAAAAAAAATGACATCGGAGACCTAGAAGCTGCTGAGCGTAACTCTCACTCTCTCACACACACACGCACGCACGCACACACACACACACACACACACACACACACACACATAAAAGCAACAATTATTAATAGTACTTACAGGTTGTGATTCGGAGGAGGAAGCTGATCCAAATAAACTTGGTATTGAACGTTCCTTCAGTATCAGGCGACTCGCGAATACACCATAATCCACACAGCATTTGTGTTTGTGAAGCGATCGTCATTAAAATAACGCGAACACAGCTCAAGGTGGCTATACTTGTGTGGTATAGTTGTAAATATAAACTCTAGCCACTGAGTCTTCACATGCTTGTCCCTGGGCAGTGAAAAAAAAAAGTTTGCTTTTGATTCGCACTTCAGAACAGAGTCTCGTCGACATGTTGTCAGGTTTCTCTGTCTGCTGGGCGCGCGCACTGAGTGGGCGTGTCGAATTCAAATAACTGGTGCAAGTGACGTACGAAAGTTAGAGAAAATGCATCGTTCGTTTATCGATTCATATCAGCGACTCAGAGTCGACTCTTACTTTTGAGAGACAATAACTTTGTATACGGTGAACTTTCATATTTAAAACTTTGCAGGATGTTTTTGTTCACTTAGATCTATGTTACACACTACATGAAAGGTAATTTTCAAAATTCCATGATAGGTACCCTTTAAATGCTAGTTGTTTCAAAACACGTGCTGTAAAATAATGCATTGTGATAGGTAATTTGATCTCCACGTCGGAGAAGTTTCTCTTCTTTGCCGTCTTCCGTGTGTCCATGGCGTAAAATGAGGGTGTGGGGGAAGCGGAGACTTGAATATTTAGAGGCGTGTTATTCTAATGACGATCGTTTTCAGCCGCGGCATTTATCAAGGACAGGTATTGCGTACACCAGGATTTCAAAGGTACGCACAGCTACATAAATCAGGCGGTGAGAGGAGTGTAAGCATAATCTTACGCCAACATATACGCCCGTTTCTACGTAAGAATGATAAATGAGGGCCATTGTGATGTAAGTTGTTTTTTTAAGACTCCCCCCCCCCCCAATCCATCCGTTTCTCTTATGTAAATAAAATACCGTGATAATACCGTATACCGTGATAAAAGCTCAATCAATTAATCGCAGCATGAAAATTTGATACCGGCACATGCCTAATCAGTTGACCCTATGTTTACTTTCTTCACTAACATAAGGAAAATAATCAGCTGCATGACATGTTTTTAAAGTTATTGTTATCCAATTTTTTGGGATATGTAGATCAGAGAAATAAAAAAATTCTCGAACCCCCCTAACTAGCTACCTCACATCCGGGACCTCAGTAATTATAAAACACTGCCATCTGCATGTTAATGAAACTAGTTAATAGTGACCATTAGACACAAAACTAAAGTGTTAACTTTTTAGTCATTCCCTCTGATTGATTGATTCCCTTTGATTGATGTTTGACTCCTAACCCATTTTCAACATTAAAAATTGTCTTTTTATTTGGGCTAGTAAAATTAATTTCGGGCTACCAACATCTGAAGAGTGTATGCCCGTAGGGCTACCAGCGATTTTCAAATTTTGCGATTTTTTTCTCCACACAATCTGAGATGACTGAACGTATACAGTACACATAAAGATACTTAAGTGGCAACAAGACTGGAAGTTACTCTTACATTCCTATTTGAGAGGAAGGGAAATACTGTTCTCAAGAGGACATTTATGTGTAGCATATTTTTTAAGCCATGTAGCAAACATTTAAAAAATTTCTTGAAAAATTACTTTTTAAACCATTTAACAGATAGTATTAATCAGTCAAAAGTCTTACTGTCAGTTAACCGGTTAATTATGAGCATCCCTACTGCCAACATGACACAACCTGCTTTACGTAAAAATAAATAAAAAATAAACACTTTTATCAGGACACTCCTACGATATTCTTCAAAATTAAATTATCATTAATTTCTGTAGAGCTGGACATTTTAATAAGGATCCAAAGACTGAATTTAGCTTTAAGAATGAAACCAACCTGTTTGTTCCTCAGTATCTTCTTGTTTCACTCTGAATGTTTCTTCAATCTTCATTTCTTCACTCTCCTCTTTAATAAACGCCATCTTTATAATAGTATGTCTTGTGGATCTCAGTCGCTTCACCAGGAGTTTTTCTGTGTTTTTGGACACTCTGTCATAAATCAAGATTAGAATAGTTAAAAGTAATATTAACAGGATTAACAATTATTTATCTGGGTGTGTCTCTAGTAAGGGAGTCAGTCAGAGTGAAACTTAATCACTCATAAAACACTCAAAACTGGTACTACAAGCAAATCAATTTCACCAATTTTATAGGCTAGATTCACAATTACACAATGAGTGAAATGAAACGCATCTTTTCTGTTACTCATGTGTGGATGCACTTTACTGACAATAAATAACGTTACGTTATGGCATTACAATGTTACATTCGATCATAAATTATTCATTTCAAATGGCTTGTAAAAGCTATAAAGCGGCTTCAACCGTTTGTATCGATTAAAACACTTAAATGGCTAAAAACACAAACCTTTCTTCAGCTGAGTCACAGGAGATGCAGAAGCACGACGCAACCTTATAGCGTCATATCACAACATCAAAATAAAAGTCCTGTCCAGACGTGAACAATGATGTGCTTAAAATATTATTAGAAACTACTAATTAAGGTTTTAAAATCACACATAAAAGTCAGTGCTTTTATCTAATATTAAAATGTGATAATGAATCTGTCCCTTGTCAAAAAATCCTATTGGAATTCCAATAGGATCTTAATGGATTCTCATAATCCTATTGGACATCTGATTTATTTTATTGGAATTTCACTTTGTCCTGTAGGATCTTATTGGATTCTTATAGGATCTTATTGGATATTGGAATCCTTCATTCAGATTTATTTTCATGGAATTTCAGTTTGTTTAGTAACATGTTAATTCCTTCAAATTTCCAAATATTAAAGAAACATTACTGAAATGAAATGTAGAACATTCTTTTAATAAAAATAAAATAATTATACAAATATAATCTCGGGTCTGTTTTGACTGTAAACCTTAAGTGTGGCTACAATAAATGAACAATATTAAAGGATTAAAAACTTTCTTTACAGCAAAACAAACAATTATATAAATAACAGTGAACATTCTATTAGATGTACAATATTTATGAAAAATAATTTGCATTATTACTATTTTAAATGTAATTAATTATTTCAAATGTATTGAATTTATTGAATCTATACTCAGCTTCAAGCTGTAAAAAAATAGGGTACATTTTGTAAGGGCCTTGTTGTTTTGCATTCATTTCAATGTAGGGATATCTTGTTTCATTTGTGGTCACTGTTATGGAAAGATTAAATATGTATAGCATACTGCATATGTAAATAATAATAATTATAATACAAAATCTTAGCGTTAGAAAGTCAACTGAAAAAACTGAACGGAAAATAATTTGTATATTCATACACAGAACACCGCCCACAACTCACATACGGACTACCGGCACATCCGGGAACTTAACTGTCAATTTTGTAACCACCCCTTTTTAGGGGAAAACAAACCAGACTTCCCATAGACTTCAATACAAAATAGCGACACAAAACAACGTCCGTACACAGCCGGCAGATGTGTATTACTTCAGAAATCTTTTACTTCGTTTTTTTAAGTAAACATTTTTAAATGTATATATTATGTCTTTATATTTAGAGTAGCCTACCGAGTGCACTTTTCTGTCCAGCCATACAACTAGCCTGATTTAGCTTTCGATAGCATCATACGTAATTTATGATATTTCCATAACAGCAAGATATGGATGATGATGGCAGGCACAGAGGGGCATAAATACATGGAAATGTATTTAAAATAAAAATACAAAATTCTGTGTGGAAAAATGTATTTAAATACAATCAATCAATCATTTATTTATAGAGCACATTTATGACACAACCAAGGTTGACCAAAGTGCTTTACAAAGAAAAGACACACAGAACTAGTGTTTATAAATACAAACAAAAATAAGTAATCACTAAAAATTCATTTTCAAACAGAAGGTAGCTATATAGTGTTAAAGGCCAAAGAGAATAAATAAAAGTGAGAGTTTTAAAAGTGGAGATAGATGGAGCATGCCTAATGGCTCGTTTCCACTGAGCAGTACGGTACAGTACGGTTCGGATCGGATCGGGTCGGGTCAGTAAACCATGATCCGGCTAGCGTTTCCACTGCCAACAGTACCCTACTTGATAGGCGTGGCGTTTGCTGGAAATAAGCGATCAACGTCATTTTCGCGCGAAGAAGAAAGCGACACCAAGAAAGTAAACACAAATGGATGGCATACAGCAGAACTTGTCCCTGCTTCTCGGCATGTTTATCATAAGAAGTTGCCGACATTAGGCATTTCTCAATACCAAGTACGCAAAGTTCTCAGCAGAAGGAGTCCCGAGGACACGAGTCCGGTAATTCTCTAAATTGAACCGCGCGTTCTGAAAGCGTCACTCAGCTCGCTCTGCATGTTATTTTAGGCAACAATAAAACGAAATATGTTATAAAACACCACTCTGCCCCTTTTCGTTTTCATTTAAATACATTTTAAACATTATAGGCACACAAGTGTGGTTCGGCAATGTATAGACCTGATTATATTATTCACTGCATGTATAACGTTAGCCTATTTATAACAAAACGAAATATAAAACACAACCCTGCATCTTTTCGTTTAAATTTAAAAAAATATTAAACATATTCCAGACAATATGCATTCGTACAAATGCTGCAATAAACAACATTACAGTGATAATCTTGTAATAAAATAAATAATGACAAAATTCAAACCTATCTCTTTGTGTTAAATTTCAGTTTTATTAATAATAGCCATTATAAAAGTATAAGTAGAAGGTAACGTTACAAGAAGCTGTACAATAAGATATAAAGCAAACAATTCAGTCAAAATACAAATTCAGCGCTAGCCTAACGTTAACGTTACAACGGAAAAGTTAAATAGCCTAAATTATATGAAACTTAACTTAGTCCTCAGCCAAAACGATTGACCAGGGAACGAATTATCGATTCACGAGACCAAAGATCACCCTTTTAGATATACACAAGACGAATTACCACTAGCTGCTACAGAGCCAGCGGCATACCTCAGAACGACCAGCCGAGGAAAGGCTGTTCCGGGCGGGGAACATGATCGCCGAGCGTCCGGTGATCGCCGGGAATGGATCAAATTATCATAAATCATTATAAATAAACCACAGAATTGAGCTTTAAAACAACTACATTCTCGCCTAAAAAACTCTTAAAACTAGATTTCGTGAAAGAATAACCGTAGTATTTTATTCCAACTGTATATTAAAAAATGGCGCTTCTTATGTTGTCATTCCCCTTGTAGCACGCGTAAGTGACGATACTCTGTCAACCAATCAACGTTCTGCAGTGAGTCTAGCTCCACCCTTTAGTACCGTACCACTGTGCTAGGTACCCCAACGGAAGGGTACCCAAAAAGTGGAACGGTACGGTTCGGCTTTTTGGTACCATTCACAACTTTTGACAGTGGAAACGCAAATAATTGCGTACCGTACCGAACTGTACCGTACCGTACCGCTCAGTGGAAACGGGGCATAATAGACAGAGGAAGGGTGTTCCATAGCCTCGGTCCAGCGGCGGCAAAGGCGCGGTCACCACGTTTTTTAAATTTTACTTTAGGGACAGTTAGAAAGCCATGGTCATTGGATCTCAGGTTTCTAGATGGGGTATACGGAACCAAGCAATCAGTTATTGTGGTGCCAGATTGTTAATAGCTTTGTAAACGAATAATACAATTCTATACTTAACTGGAAGCCAGTGCAGGGACATTAAGAGGGACATTAGGAGTTATGTGATCGAACTTAAACCCCCCTTCAAGCATTCTAGCAGCTGCGTTTTGAACCAACTGCAGACGGGAGATTGGTGCCTGAGAAATGCCATAATACAAAGAATTACAGTAGTCAAGCCTAGAAGTAACGAACGCATGAATAGCTATTTCTAAATTACTTCTTGATAGAATGGACTTTACTTTACTGAGAACTTTAAAAAAAAATACAAATTACATTTGTTTTTTTCCAAATGCTTTAAAATACATATTTTAAATACATGTATCTGAAATACTGCCCATCCCTGATGGCAGGTAGCCTGGGTTAGTTAATAACGGACATACACTAAGACAGCCCAGCAGTCATCTATTTAATATAACACGATGATCATGATTGTAAAATATTGGAATTGTGGGAAGCTTACATAACGTAAACTGTATGCTTAAGGTTGCTAGTGTCCTGCTTTCTTTCTAATCAAGCTTGATATGTCAATAGATTTTTTTGAGATAACACTGTTCAATAATGTTTAGCCTGTCTGTGCTGTGAAGAATATCATACTTTATTTTAATGATGGTGTTGTTTCATTTATATGAATTTAAACGGCATGCAAAAAAATCATTAGAAGTGCACACATTTTTTCCACCATTTTAAACCTGAAGGATCATCTGACAGTACCATTTTTAAGATCCAAGTCAAGCCATCCTATAGGGTCACAGAGAGGCCTCACAACATCTGGGTTGCTGTCAATAGTGCTGGAAATATCCCGGCAGCCCATTGTGACTTCATGGCAGGGTAAGACCGAACTTTGTTAAGAAACAAAACAAATGTATGCTCCTTGTAACACTGCCGTTCTTCTGCTCTGTCTCATTTTTGTGAACAAGCATCAAGCTAAATATGTGTGAATCATGTACTTGGCCAGTAAACTGTGATTATGTTTTTATTTTTCAGACTTGGTGAAAGCTGTTCACATGTTGGGACAGTACTGTTTAAGCTGGAAGCCTGTGTCTGCCTGGGTTACAACAAAGTCGCATGCACCAGCGTCTCCAGTGCCTGGAATGGTGTTTCAACCAAAACCATTGAGCCAACAATGATTAAAGACATTGAGTTCTACAGTAAGCACACCAAAAAAAGAAGTGTCAGGAACCAGAGACTCATTCCAAAATCTTCAGCAGATCACAGGCTCTACTGCACACAGAGTCCTGCACACATCTCTGGAAACACCATCACAAACATTAATTAATGAAATCTGTAGTCACTCATTGGTCACACTGCGAGTGCCGTCTTTGCAGTGGGGCAAGGACCACGAGGTGGATGCCATAGACACCTATAAATATGCTCTCTGCCTGTGCAGTGCCACATCCAACACCTCACCTTCCGTAATGGTGACCGAGGACATTTTCAAGACCCACATCAACCTAAAAGTGGCTATAGCTGGCTTTAGAATTTCTAAAGGATGACATACATTGGGGTGTCCTGTTATGGGTATGTTTTATGCAAATGCTCTGGCATAGGAGTACTTGAAGCCAAGTGTCCCTTTAAATGGGCAAACGATCCCACCATCAACTGGACAGAAGATGGTAAAGGACATCTGGACACTTTATTCTCCTTGAAGAAGAACCACTACACACAGGTACATTATGATTACAGTATATATAAAAAAAGAAAAAATCTTGGTATACATGTCAATCTGAGAAGACACTATAACTAAAATAAACATATGTTTTACAGGTGCAGATGTTTTCCTGTCATGCACACACAAGACGAGAGAGAGATTGTGGATCCAACAACCATGACAGTACCCCTCCTCCTAGGAACACCTCCTGGTGTTCCCCGACGAACCTACCTGCCGATTGTAATCATCGATAAGGGAGTGATCCAGGATGTCCCTAGCAGGTACCCAACTTCCTCCGGACCGTAACCTTCCCAGTCCACCAAATACTGGAATCCGCGTCCCCTCCTTCTCGAGTCCAGAATACGGTTTTCCGAATATGTAGGTTCCCCATCTACGAGTTGCAGCGGTGGGGGAACCGGGGCCGGCGGATTAATGTGTGAATGGAACACAGGCTTTAACCCTCTGAGGTCGGCCGTCACGCGGGCGTGATGAGCTCACTTTTTTCCTTATCAGTGCAAAAGAGACTTAAATTACTCTGTTGATTTTTATCTTACATTTAAGTGTTGTACATCATTAGATCCTGTTTAGTTTCTATTTTTTTTGTGGGTACTCACAATAAAAACAAAGTGTTGTGCTTTTCGTCAAATAAAGAAAAATAAACATGATGCGCGTTTTACCTTCTCTCCGTCAGTGAAGTCTATTCTGAAACGCGTCCGAAAAAATAACTTTAACTCTGTCAATACTTGTCACAGAGATACGAGAGATGTCTCTTTATGAAGCTGAGATTCTCTTCTTTTAAATGAAGTAAGCTACTAAAAAAAATAATATTTCCAGTTTATGTAATCCGTTTGAAACCAAGGAGAGTTACAGTTTTTTCTCTCTCTCCTTCATTATAGATAATTAGGTGAGCCCGCCACACCCCCAGAGCTTGCATCGCACACGCGGCACGCCCCCGATCACTGCATAACAACATGAAGATTCTTCATCAGAGATTCACTGATAGTTCATCGCGTTTTAGGGATGGAAGCACGCTACTCCTTCAGAGGATTATAGACAGCGGGGAATAATTAACCTTTTCCTCAGTGGAATTTGAAACTCAGATGAGTTGCATTTTGAAGAACGAATGGACCCCGAGGATAAGTTCGGAGTAAGTTGTTTAGTGTTTTGTATTTCCTTTTCTGATCATAGAGCTCAAATGCATTTTCAGACTATATTTTGCCTAGTAAATATTACCTCACAACATTCAGTTTTAAATAGCTGCTTAGGTTATAATGATTTAGTGAAATATATCGATCTGCAAGTTTCTTTTGAGTTCTTCTGTGGTCTAGTGGTTAGATCGTTTGCCAAGTGTGTCAGAGGTTACGAGTTTGAATCCGCCCCTCTGCAACTTTTTTTTCTCTCATCAAAACCGAATATGTTCATCAGTGGTTACAGTCTACATCAAACACACACGTATATAGGACACACGTTTGTGTGCATTTTATTTTGTGATTTCACCGGAATGAATAGTGTCCGCAATGGCATTAGATTGAAGAGCACGTCCTAAGAGCGAGTGAAGACTGCGCGCGCGTCGCCACAAGA
Source organism: Chrosomus eos (assembly GCA_036326025.1). Classification (NCBI taxonomy): domain Eukaryota; kingdom Metazoa; phylum Chordata; class Actinopteri; order Cypriniformes; family Leuciscidae; genus Chrosomus; species Chrosomus eos. The sequence continues at coordinate 56,951 of JAZAVI010000542.1, forward strand.
GACTGTATCCATGACACTGATAGCAGGACACGAGCGCTCAGCTTGAGTTCAAAAACAAAACATTTTAACGCTAGATCTCTTATTTAAGAGCGGACTAAATGAATGCTCTACTAGTTAACTGGAGATGTTTTATTTGTATTAGGTACAGCCGTTCATTGAGTGTATCAGTAAATGCGTGCGGTCCAATAGATGTTTCTCTGTCCATCAACAAATACATTGTGCATCTATAATCATAATTGTCCATCAGTTTACTTTGGATAATGTGCTAACAGTTTTTTGCTTTTGTTTTGTTTACATCGTCACCATCAGCCTTCAGAAATCATTCTGATATAAAAAAAAATTTAAATCAATGTTGTATACAGCTGTGCTGCTTAATTTTTTTTAACCTGTGATAGTTTTTTAGGATTCTTTGAATGCACTTTTTTAATATAATATATATAAGCACTATATAAGCAATATTATATATATATATATATATATATATATATATATATATATATATATATATATATATATATATATATATATTAAAAAAAAAACAAGTTTGGTCTTTTTATGTTTTTTTTTTTTGAAAGGATGTGTTAAGTGATATGAATGACTTTAAGTCTTTATGTTCTTAGGAAAGATTTATATTTTGAATAAATGCTGTTCTTTTTAACTTTTTTTATTCATCAGTAAATCATTCTTAGTTCAGGCTAGAGGTCTTCACGGGTCCAAAAATTCATGCCCGACCCGGAAGAGACCAGTAATGTGCTAAACCGAACCGACCCGGACCCGTCATTATTTCAAAAGTTGGACCCGGACCCGTGCAGATTGAGAAACGTCGTGCCCGGACCCGACCTGGACCCGTTTATTATTTGAAAACTGGACCCGAACCCGACGGGAAGACACAAACCCGACTGGACCCGATTGTCACATATTATTTCACACAAGTTGCGAAAAATAAAACTTTTTGTCTTACATAATTTTAGTAGACCTAGTCGTCGTCTCACTTTCTTGTAACGTTACCTGACTGACTGTGATGCATTGCAATCCACCGACAAGAAAGTTCTATCCATGTTATTTCTCTCGTTATTCCAAGCTTAATCCACTCAGTATTTCAGCTTTAAAAGTCCACTTGATGTCACGGTGATGGATGACAAATGCAACTTTGCACATGTGCATTCTGACTCGAGTTAACTCGCATAATAACTAACTTAACCGTTTGTCCTTTTGAACTAACTTATAATAACAATTGCTCGTTCAGTGCCATGGCCGCTGACATTATTTATTTGCTATCATATGTGCTCTCTGCTGGAAGCTCCGGTTGCCAAAGAAACATGACATGCGACAAACTTGAGACTGCACATGCGCTCTAGCTGGATCAGCCTAAAATGTTGGGGTTTTTTTAACGAATTTGAGAGTCATAGAAAACATTTATGTGACAATTCACCTCAGATTTTGTTGCTGATTTGAAATATATTTAAATATGAGTGTGTAACTCAAAGTCTGCAAGCATTTTTGAGATTTGAACCATTTACTATGTCACATAATAGGAACACGAACTCAAAATTACACTTATACATAGTAGCCTACCTACATATCAATAATTACTACCAAGAAAAACATAAAATAAAATATAGAAATAAAATAAACTTAAATATAGTAAAGATCTGTTTCCCCACTGCACACAAAGGTATCCATCATTATGCGTGCAGTTGCATTAACTCTCTCTGACTGAGTCTGGGCGCGGCCGCGCGCTCTGCTTCTAACGGCAGAGAGAGAGAGAGAGAGAGAGAGAGAGAGAGAGAGAGAGAGAGAGAGAGATCGCTTTTTTTTATTATTTCTCTTTTCTTTACCTACTTTTACAAGTTGCAAAAAAACACAAGCAGTGCTGATCTGACTCATTCTGGCTCTGATCGAGTCCGATCGCACGGGTATTACACACAATTTTAAACAGACCTGGGAGCCGAAGTAATAAATTCGGACCCGACCCGGACCCGGCCGATCATTTAAAATTTAGACCCGAACCCGTACGGGTCCCGGGTCGGGTCCCGGATCGACGGGTCTCGGGTGCACTGTGAAGACCTCTAGTTCAGGCTGCCTCACAGCACCTTGATGGGCCATTATACATTGGGGGAGTGTCTTTAGTCTTCCCAGGTGTAAATCACATTAATATTCATGAGTATTAACACTCCCACGCATACAGCACTACTGACCCAAAAACTGATGTAAGAAATTCAAATCGTTATATTGATCTTTCTGAAAGTGTGGTCAGAATGATTTTCACTTCATTTTGAAGTAAAAAGTCTAGCCTACAAGAATAGTAACTCAAAAGTATTGTGGACAACTATTCAGTATGTGTTAAATGGCCTTATTGCGGTGACATTTTTTTTCCCAAAACGTACTAACCACGCATATTATTTTTTTTCTATAAAATGCAAACATGTACATCCATTTTGCTCACATATTAATGTAGCAGAGTTTGTGCTGAATACAGCAAATTTATATGTTGGCAAATGGTATGTTTTAAGTAGCTGAAATAAGCACAAATGTCAGGGCATATCAAAACACCTCAAGAGCCTCAAAACAGCTCAGACCTCTTAGGGTTAAATTAGATACATGGCAAACAGGATTCAGGATTCTCCTGTACGCAGGAGGAAGTTTGAGTCGGACTGCCTAGGGGCTAATAATCTTGGTGACTGTGAACGGGCCGATGAATTTGGGAGCTATTTTATTGGAAACGGAGCGGAGAGGAATGTTCTTAATTGAAAGCCACACTTTTTGACCAATGACATGTACGGGAGGCTTCGACCAGTGGTGATCAGCCTTAGCCTTGGTGCCTGCCCCCACCTGGAGCAGAGTCTCACGGGCTCTGGTCCATGTGTGGTGGCACCTCTGGACGAAGGCGTGAGTGGAGGGAACCGCGACTTTTGATTCCAGACTAGGAAAAATAGGTGGCTGGTAACCTAAACTACACTCAAACGGAGATAGGCCTGTGGATGACACTGGTAACGAGTTTTGAGCGTACTCAACCATCGAGAGCTGCTGACTCCAGGAGGAAGGATTCTTGGATACCCAACATCGCATCACTCTCCAAATCCTGGTTGGCTCTCTCGGTTTGGCCATTGCTCTGGGGATGAAACCCAGAGGACAGACTGACACTCGCTCCCAGTAATCTACAAAACTCCTGCTAGAATTTGGACACAAATTGGGGCCCCCTGTCGGAAACCACGTCCATCTGGAGGCCATGAAGACGAAAGACGTGGTCTTTGACAGCCACCGCTGTCTCCTTGGCAGAGGGTAACTTAGGCAAGGGGATGAAATGAGCCACCTTCGACAACCGGTCCACTACGGTCAAAACGACCATCTTGCCCTGGGAGGGTGGAAGGGCGGTAATAAAATCTAGCGCAATGTGGGACCAGGGTCTCGAAGGGACTGACAGCGGTTGGAGTAACCCATCTGGGGGTCGATTGGAAGTCTTACCATTGGCACAAATCGAGCAAGCCAAAACAAAACTGCGGATGTCACTCAGGGGTGTACGGGCGTTCGGAATGGTCAAAAATATGTGATAAAGAGTCTGGTTTGATGTTCTTGGAACCCGGGCGGTACAATAGAGAAAAATCAAAACGACAGAAAAAAAGAGCCCACCAAGCCTGCCTGGAGTTGAGTCTTTTGGCAGTTCTGATATATTCTAAGTTCTTGTGATCGGTCCAGACAATAAAAGGTACACCCGACCCTTCTGACCAATGACGCCACTCCTCTAACGCTAACTTGACCGCCAACAACTCTCCGTTACTAGAGGTGCAAAGGATCAAAAAACTCACGGTTCGGATTGTTTCTCGGATCGGATTATTTTTCGGATCAGCAAAAAAAAAAGACAAGACAAGACAAATAAACATAAGTTTTGTCTTTTTGTTTATTATTGATTATTAAATTAAAATATATAAAATCAACTTAAAGTGCACAAGGCATAATAATATCTTCTTTTTAGAGATATTAGGGGGGTTGACTGGTTGACTTACCGAAACAGGCCAATCAGGATGCTCTTTGTCTTACATGCGCACACACGCAAGGTCTCTCCCTCTCTGCCGTGCGCGCGCTACACGGTTTGGAGCACAGTATGTTCTGTCTCACATGCGCGCTCATGCACACTCGCTCGCTATATTCCGGGAGATTTGAACTAATTTGCGGGCATCAGGGAGCCGCTATGAATATGCAGGTTTTGTATAGGTAAATTTTTTTCATCAGAAACCTCTGTAGGGCCTATAGGGCCAATCTACCACAGCCTTAACCTTGTCAGGATCCATACGTACTCCCTCAGACGAGACGATGTATCCTAGAAAAGAAACAGACTGTGCATGAAAATCACATTTCTCCGCCTTGACAAAAAGCCCATTCTCTAGCAACCTCTGAAGTACTCGTCGGACGTGCTGCACGTGTTCCTGGAGAGAAGATGAAAAAATCAATATGTCATCCAGGTAGACATATATGAACTGATCTACCATATCTCGCAGTACGTCGTTGACGAGTGCCTGGAAGACCGCTGGGGAGTTGGACAGCCCAAACGGCATGACCAAATATTCAAAGTGCCCCCTGGGGGTGTTAAAAGCTGTCTTCCATTCATCCCCCTTCCTGATGCGAACCGAATGATAGGCATTACATGAATCCAATTTCGTGAAGACTGATGCTCCCTGCAACCTCTCGAAAGCTGAAGACATCAATGGTAAAGGATAGGTATTCTTTACCGTGATGTTGTTTAGCTCTCGGTAATCAATACAAGGTCGCAGAGAACCATCCTTCTTCCCCATAAAAAAGAACCCCGCCCCCACTGGAGAAGAGGAAGGCCGGATAAGCCCAGTTGCTAGAGAATCAGAAATATATTTCTCCATGGCCTCCCTCTCAGGAACAGAAAAAGAGTATAGCTTGCCCTTAGGTGAAGACTTACCTGGCAGTAAATCTATAGCACAGTCATAGGGACAATGCGGAGGAAGAGAAGCAGCACGGGACTTACTGAACACCTCCATCAGGTCGAGGTACTCCGTGGGCACATTTGATAAATCCACAGCCTTCTCCTGAAACACAGAACCAGACACAGACGAACAAGCAGATACAAGACAGGAGTCATGACATTGTTCACTCCATGTGGAAATTTACTTTGAAGTAAAGTAAAGTTTACTTTTTAGTCATACCTGGAAACAAATCCTGTTCAAATAGGCTATATGGGTCATTCTATAGAATTGGTTCAAAATTAGAGTTGGAAACATCTTGAAAAGAAATTGTCTTTCCATAAATGTCTTATAAAGTATTATTTTTTTAACCCTCAGAGACCTAAGGGTATTTTTACAATAAATTTTCCGTCTGGTGTTATTAACTTAAAAAGCTTGTAAAACATCAACCCTTTTGTGCACAGACAATTGACACACCTCTTTTTTTTCAGGACAAATTGAACTTTCAGCATATTTGTGTTACATTGATGTCACCTGAATGTAAAATAAGTTATGGGACCATAAAGACAAATGAAAAAATAAATCAGAAATTGAATCACTCAAATATTTATGGAAATCACACACAAATAAATAAAAGCTAAGCAAATTTCCTCTGGAAAACAGTTTGTTCATGTCTTTGGAGTCCTGGAGCACAGGAATAAACATTATAACTTGTACAGAACCAAAACTATTTACATTTTTCCAAAAGAAGTCCAGGCGCTTTCATGAAATTCACTGGTGCCAAGCCTCAAAACAGTTCCTATCAGCAATCACAAAGAGGGCCACATCACAGGCTTTGCATTTATATTTTATTTATTATTTTATTTATTCTATACTTTTTATACTTTTATACTACATTTATACTTCTATAATACTTTTTTACAGTAAATAAATAAATGGCACTTCAGCTGGGTCTATCCTGGTAATCTAGTTCCTCATCTGTCAAAAACCTCTGTTCTCCTGAAAATCCATCATTCAGCGCTCGATTTAGATCTATTTCTCTGTTTCTCTGTGAAACCTGCGTCTCCCTGCGTCTCTCCCTCTCTCTCTCTCCTCTCTCTCTCTCTCTCTCTCTCTCTCTTCTCCACTTGGCTCGTGCGTGCGTCATGACAAAGACGCACCCAATGTTTACGACGGATCAGCCTGTAATTGGTCAAAAACCATCACGTGGATATCCAAAATGGCAGCTAGCATCGAGCTAGCGGCAAATATGACGGAATATTTACAAATTATGGACTTCAAGTGTATCAAAGTTGGATATAAACGTTTGGATTTATTGCTGAAAAACTCCGAAAGTATGCACAAGTTCCAGGCTGGATAGAAAACCTTCTGTAAAGGCTAGAAAGACACCAAAGACACCCCCGTGATGGCTAGCTCGTTAGCTTTCTTCTGGAAAAAACGGTAAGAAAATCGATAAAACTGTCAGCGAGTTATATCATAATTTCTCGGAGCTGATGTGTGGCGTCGTCGACGATGCCGTCGGGCTGCCAATACATTTTATCATACATATTTCATACATATAAGTTAAGGATTCATTAGTTTGATATAGCTTGAATTGGAACAAACACTATAACAGTTGATTAGTTTATTTATGACAAAACATACTATATATTTAACATATGAGCAGAAATTGTCTAACAAAAGCTTATTTGATGTCTATTTGTCATGTCTATAAAGTAAAAACTTTATAATCTATCCAAAACTAGTCAACGCAATGTTGTCTTTCATATTTCGTCTGTAACAATGTGCATCTCTGCGTTCATTCACACAGAGACCCGATTCATATTTTCGTTCTTGCGTCTTTTTGCGTTTACAAACACTATTCTATATCGCGATTAGAACAAATCTCAGTAGGCTAAAGCAATATAGTTTAGATGTGTTCATGTGAATGTAGCAGGGTGGACTAACTCCACCTACTGAGAGCGTGCACATGTGAATAGTTGATTGGACGCCGTGGGATGGCGTATAAAGGAAGGGGATTTGGGCGACCGGATGTGTGCCTTGGCGGCGTCGGATGTCACTTTCATCCGCGGCCGCCTAAGGGTTAACCGCGGTCTGGTCTCCCTGTCTGCTGTGCGCGTGCAGCCGATTCGTCTCAGGTAAAATTAGTCTGTTTACGCGTGAGTTATGCCTTGCTGCTCTCAGCGAGATATTCATAGCCTGTCATTCACAGCGGCATGTTTCCGACTAGGCATCTGTATCCCCGCATGGCGCGTGGCCATGAATGGGCCGATTACATCTGCCGGTATGTATAATTATATCTTTCGACCTTAGTTGTATTACTTTCATTAACATATTGTTATGCTCGGCAGGGTTAATGGCATATCTGAGGGCTTCCCCCGTTGTATCTAATGGGATCGAGCGACAAATCTAACGTGGGGAACGGTTGAGTGAGACTACGTTGCTGTTTTGCTTCTATGGTGTATCTCCTGGTAACTGCGCAGTGCGCACGCCGTGATGATCCGGTGTGCTGGTCGGTCGGCTTTTACCCGCGGCCACCTGTAACTCTGAATGTTTTTTTTTTTTTTTCGATTAATCTCCGGATGACTGTGCACGCCGTAAGGATACTTTTTACTGGTTGGCCTGCCTTTACCCGCGGGCCGCGGCCACCGTTTCACCCGTGATGCAATAGTGGATGGAGTTCGTTTATGATTGCTTGTTATTTGTTACAGTTTGCCGTGCATTATGTGCATTGTATTGATCACTGTTGATTGAGTGAACGGTGTGCTTGCTTTTGAATGTTTTCTCTTAGGAGAACAGTGATTTGTATGTTATGTGTGTTATGGTGAGTTTATTTTGTGTGTTTTAAATGTGCTGATCCATTTTTGTGTGTTTCTTCTTTTGTAGGAGCTGGAGGTTCCTGGAGAGGGTGGCTAGCTGCCGTTGTGTGTGGGGTGGTTACACCTATGCCGTGTGTCTGTTTGCAGCTAATCTTCACGTGTGTGTGTGTGGGAGCGCGTGTATGGGGATAGGGGCTCATATTAGATTAGCGGCTAGCCTGTACCTCCAGGTACCACCACTCCAGTCGAATGAGTTAATTGTGAGTATGTTGTTGTGTTTGATACAGATGATGCATGTTACTGTGAAGTTGATCCTGAGATTATGTGACCCTTTTAATTATTTATTATGTGACTGCATATGAAAAATAAAAATACTTATTTTTGCACATGTGTTTCAACCACGTCTCTTTGCCCACGTTGATAACGAATCTGTGCGCCCTTAGGGCGGTTAGTCCCCAGTATTCTGGGGTGGCATAGTCGACATTTAGCTCTATTCTTCAATTCGCCCTAGCGCGTGATGCCACATAAAAATAACGTTTACTAATGTAGGAGCGAGAGTGAATGAACGGCACAGATGTACAGCTGTAACATCACCCGCGCGTCTGTGCCGTTCATTAATTAATTCACACACAGACACGCAATTCATATTTAATTACATAAACTGAGAATATTTGTTTTTTTATATAAATTACTTCGTTTAAAATAAGAGAATTTCAGCTTCATAACGAAATATCTCTTGTGAGTTACAGTTCATTTTCGGAAGCGTTTCAAAATGGACTTCACTGACAGAGAGAAGGCAAAATTCGCATCATATTTATTTTTCTTTATTTGACAAAAAGCACAAAACTTTGTTTTTATTGTGAATATCCACAAAAAAATAGACACTTAACAGGATCTAATGATGTACAACACTTAGGCTGCGTTTACACTTTGCATTAACATGCGATCACCGTGATCCGATCAAGAAGATCGGATCATTAGCCAATCCGGACATGATGCGTTTATATTTGTTCACATTAAGTAGCCTCTGTATCTGGATAACTGATCGGATTTCTGTTTTTGCATAATATTTAAATTAGGTCAGTAGCCAAATTAAGAGTAGATGATAAAAATTAAGCAATGTCCCAATGTACACTACTTTACTATGCAATCTCCAGTCTTATATCAAATTACGTTTTTTGAATGAAGGAATATTTCAGTGCTGATCATACAAAAATAACTGGTTGATCATGTTAAACAAGTCACATCATCGACCATCGGGTAAGGTTATAGCGTGCAATGGCTATATAAACATGCTGAAACAATAAAAACATTCAACATTTAAAACATTAAAAAATAAAAAGTGTATTCCCATTATTCCAATGGCAAAACAGCGCACGCTCTTCATTAAGATCTCACGACTCACAGCTGTGATTGTACAGGCGATTGCCTCGTTCAGATAATGTTGCACAATTAAAATGAAAAAAAAAAATGACACACACAGTGTTTTAGATATTGACGTTTATTTGTAAGGTTCAAATGTGTTTTATTGATTGTCTAAACTGCGTCTGGCCATTATTTTCTGACAGCACGTGGGGAGACTGGGTGGGGATTTAAATGACGCGCACCTGTGAATGCAGACACGACGGCTGGATTGCGTTTACATTACACTGAGATCCAATCACAATGCGTCCTCGACTACCTCCGAACCAGGACAACGCTGATCGGATAACATTCCGATCAGAAACGCGTTTACACTTGTCTTTTCAATGTTAGATACAGGTCGCATGTTAATGCCAAGTGTAAACGCAGCCTTATATGTAAGATCAAAATCAATAGAGTATTTTGAGTCTCTTTTGCACTGATAAGGAAAAAAGCAAGCTCGTTGCGCCCGCCGCGATAGCCGACCCCAGAGGGTTAAGGCTGGCTTTTACAGTTCGCAAACTTATAAAAATGTATTTCTGTTTTTTTTAGCTTGTTTGCTGTACACCTTGTCACACAGCAGCTTTTAGGCATTTTCTGTCTTTTGTTAAATGTCAAAAATGACAAGGAGGCAACCTTTCGCAATGCAAAGTCAATAGGCCTATGTCACACTTCCTGCTTCCGGAACGCGGAGTAGGGATTCAGAACTTCCAGTCAACAGTATTTCTCAATAAGGATTTAGATTATCAGCCATAATGTCTAAACCATCCGAGGTAGACTGACCACGAGCTATGAGGTTGTGAAACGAAGGTTTTTGCTCCTGTAGAAGCTATAAGTTTGTATGAAATCAACCTTGTTTTAAGGAAAACATGTTTATATTCCGCGATCTTATGAAAAAAAAAAACTACACTACCCACAACGTCTGCTGATTGGTCCAACTCGCTGTTACCATAGAAACGTTTACCTTACTGGCGAATGGCTAGAGCTATAACAACATTGGCAGGCTACACCCGCAGCTGTTGTTGTAGTGTACCGGGTTGCTCTACATCAGGACGTAGACAGCCATATATCAGCTTTCACGCTTTCCCGAAGGACGAAACACTCCGCAAGTCTTGGGTTAGGTTAATAAGGAGGGACGAGGGGCCTTCTTTTAATATTCTCCGGGACAGCACTTTCGTTTGCAGTTTGCATTTTGAAAAGGAGAGCATCTACGTCTAGGAAAGTGAGAATAGCGGAAATAGAAAGTGGAATAGACTTAAAGCCAATACTATACCAACCCAGTTTCTCTGGAATAACTGGGGGGATAATCAGCCCCGTCGTCGGTCAGTTTTTGACCGTGTTAGGCAGGTTGCGGAGAGATTTGGTCCAGCGGTATCTATCGGACCCCGCCATTGTAAAAAGCTAACCGGAAGAGCCGTATCCCTAATAAAAGACGTACTTCTGGTATTTTTTCGTGACATAGGCCTATGGAGAGGGTTGAAATGTTTTCCCCCCGGTGGGCGTGGACTTCAGATTATGACGCGTTGAGCTCTGTCTCAATTGCACATGCACATCCTTGCTCACTGTAGCGCAACGGTCCGAGGAGACGATCATACAACTTTCTTGAAGACGACGAGCTGTGAAACAATTGCTTTAAGGTACTATTCAACCATTTGGTAGACCACACTTTAAGTCACTATATTTCATTGAAAAATGCATCAAGCTTAACTCAACCTGAATGAGCCATCTCTATGGGATCAATATCCCGCCAAATGTATTGCGGCCACGGATTAAAATATAATAGGCGTGAATCAAAAAATAACAAGCATGAATAAAAACTTTAAACACATTAAAAAATATTTTTCATAAAACTTAAACTTGTTCATGTTTTCTTTAAAATTATGTTTTCCTTGGTTTTATTACTCTGTAATTTGCGCTCTTTCATTTTCTGCTCATAAATAATTTTTTTGTATGCTTGTGCTGTTTTTCTCTTCGCTCTTCTTTCCATGTTCTGCGCTTGCGCTTCCAAATCTTGCAGTTCGAGTTTCATGTAAATTAGGGCGGGCTTAAGCGTCACCATTGGTCCACTAGTTCTAGATTGACAGCTCCTCCTCTAGTCAATCAATCGAAGAGGAGAGTTGACGTCACTCCAATGCAACTCATGCTGATGTTGTTTACTCGTAGCTGGTAGCTAGGTGAAGATAACCATCAGCTCAGCTGGCAAAAATCAATATTTGAGGATGGCGTATTTAACTGTAACGGATCGCCAGGTAGGCTGTGCATTTTTTTCTTTTCTTTTACAAAGGCTACATGTTCATTTTAAAATGTAGTTGTTGTTCTTTGTTTTACATACTCTGAACTGTACCACAAATGCCTTATATTTGTCTTGTAGTTTTTGCACCGTAGGCCTTGTCTGTAATGGAACTATATATATATAAATATATATATATATATAATAAAGGTAGGCTGTGTGTAGCGTTGACAGGTCAAAGTCCTAAATTCTTCAGACGGGTAAAATGGCCGTTTTTAACTTAACGTTTAAAATAAACTGTTGTCTTCCCCTGAACGAGTGATCATCAGTAGCGTGAGTCACATTGGAGTGACGTCAACTCTCCTCTTCGATTGATTGGCTAGAGGAGGAGCTGTCAATCTAGAACTAGTGGACCAATGGTGACGCTTAAAGGTGCTCTATGTATTTTTAGCGGCCTCTAGTGGTGATGTTTCAGATTGCAACAAGAGCGCTCGTGTGCGTGCTCGATCTCAAGAGCGAGCATTCACTACCGGCCACACGGAGACTTTCAATGCAACGGCGAAAGCATCACATAACATGCTGGAAACTCATGTAAACTCCCACTGCAACGTTACAATAATAGGCTACTTTTATCAGCTTGACGTTGAACTAATGCTCCATGCTCGTACCATGATAACGTTACATTGACTGCATTTAGCCGACATGTGATGTTATCTAGCATAAAGCATTTCACTAACTATTCGTGTATCTTTCACAATCAGCAATGTCAACATAGGTGAATGTATAATATGATAACGAAAACGGTGAACTAGACTGAACAATGTCAGTGTAACAGTAAGACAGTAGGAAGTAACATTACTGTACTGAACGTGTCTGGAAATGTTTATTATAAACAATATGATAGTAGTGGGATGAGTAACATTAGACAGTATATCTAGTACATAAAACAAGTATACATCCTAAAGCACCTTTTCTTATCCTGAAACAGTCTTTTTTATTCATTTCATGTCTCATGTAGTTTACCTTGCTATTTCATTTTTCAGAGTTTACTAATAATTCAAAAGCTCTGCCGATGTTGATCCGTGTTTTCGTCCTGAGTCGATCAGAATCACGTTTGGCCCGACGAGCTTCAGCAGATAAAACTTTTTTTTGTTTTTTATATATTTGTGGAGTGTGTGTTGTGCTGGAGGCAGGTCGTTTTGGGGTGTTATCAGACTCCATGTCGTCAGCTGAAGTTCCGTTGGTCACATAGACTGTATAAGGAGAGAGGTTCGGGAGCGCGCATGCACGTCACATCCGATGGATTTCGCGGTAAATCCGACCCGGAGACTTTACATATAAATATGAATATTGGCCTTCAGAGGTAATAGCAAAACCCGACAAGTGAATCATTGTAATGTGTGATTACAACCCCTTCACACACAGGCAATAAAAAAAGGATTCATTTTAGAAGAAAAGCTACATAGAGCACCTTTAAGCCCGCCCTAATTTAAAGCCCGCCCTAATTTACATGAAACTCAAACTGCAACATTTAAAAAAGTGCAGAACATGGAAAGAAGAGCGAAGAGAAAAACAGCACAAGCGTACGTACAAACAAATAAATTATGAGCAGAAAATGAAAGAGAGCGCAAATTACAGAGTAATAAAACCAAGGAAAATATAATTTTAAAGAAAACATGAACAAGTTTAAGTTTTATGAAAATTATTTTTTAATGTGTTTAAAGTTTTTATTCATGCTTGTTATTTTTTGATTCACGCTTATTATATTTTAATCCGTGGCCGCAATACATTTGGCGGGATATTGATCCCATACATCTCTACCGTTTGGTGTAGTTGTGCAATGCTAAAATAAATCCACTAGATGGCACTGTGTCTGAGAGCAGAATTTTTCAGTGTTCCTTCAAACAGCACATGACACAGCGAAAATGTACTCATCCTTTGATGACGCATATCGGCGGGACTTTTTTTAAGGTAAGACTATTTTGTTGACATTATCGTTTCAGAGGAGTTGTTAAACAGAATTATGTAACTTAATTAAACAAAAATAAGTCTTATAAGGATCAAATATTTTTTTCAAAACATGCTCTACCAAACGGTTGAGTTGTCATTTTATGGTAGAGAAGCTAGCTAATGTTGGTAAAATTAGCTATTTACAATGAACAAAAGGGTTAGTCTTGTTAAAATGATTAATTTAATATTATTCAATTACATATTTAATAAAAAAATATTTGATCAATATATTTTTTTCACCATTTCTGTACTGTATATGGTAAATATCAAGAATAAACTTGAAGAATTAATACCAATTCTGGTGTTACTATTAATTTCATAATTTAAAATTGACTATGTTTGTGTATTACTATATGACTAGCATTGTAAGAGTACATGGTTTGTAATACAATTTGTTTTCTTTATGTTTTAGACATGATAGATGGACATCAAATCATTTTACGTTTCAAGATCACACACTTTTTTGGCCCTTGTGCCAGAAAATCCTGAGGACTCAGATGCGGATCTGAGTGATGATGACCCTGTAGATGATCCAGATTATCTGCCCACTCCAGCAGAAGAGAGTGGGGACACTTCTTTTGATTCAATGGATGAGGAGGAGGTTGCCTCAACAAGTTCATCCTCTAGTCCAGAGGTCTTCACTCCTGCTCCTGGAGAGCCACTGTCCTGCAGAGTTTAGTTCCAACCTGCTTCACCACACCTGCCTTTGAATACTCAAGCGATTCTGAAGTGCTTGATGAGCTGATTCAGGTGTGTTTGATTAGGGTTGGAACTAAACTTTGCAGGACAGTGGCTCTCCAGGAGCAGGAGTGAAGACCTCTGCTCTAGTCTAAACCAGTGGTACCCAAACCTGTCCTGGTGCCCCCTCAACACTGCACATTTTCTTTGTCTCCCTAATCAAACACACCTGATTCAACTCATTAGCTCATAATCACATGGGTTAATGAGCTAATGAGTTGAATCAGGTGTGTTTGACTCAAAATGCAGGTCTCAATCAGTTGCAAATAGGAACCACTGTGGCAATTTCAATAATACCACCTTGGAAACATAGCTGCCAACTCTCACGCATTGGCCGTGAGACACCCGCATTTGAATTGTTTCACACGCGCACACGCCACAACCCCCGATTTCTCACGCTGAAGAGTCAAACCGGTCGGTCAAATGCCTGAAAGATGAGTTTATCCAACGCATTCTCATCCTTTAGCATCATATAGGTGACGCCATATGACATCTCGTCGAAATCTTACGCACATGGCATCCTTTAGCGTCAATATAACACGTAGCAGGTTTAGGTCTGGAGCAGGGTTACAGTTATGACGCCTTGGGATCTGCTTCTCATACGCTAAAGGATGCCATGTGCGTCGGATTTAGACGAGCGTCACCTGTACCTGTACCGAGTACCCAGGGCCCGAGGCAGCTCAAGTCCAAGCTCAAGTCCAAAGTCCGTCGCCGTTCGCGGAGCTCAAGTCCAAAGTCCGTCGCCGTTCGCGGAGCTCAAGTCCAAAGTCCGTCGCCGTTCGCGGAGCTCAAGTTCAAAGTCCGTCGCCGTTCGCTGAGCTCAAGTCCAAAGTCCGTCGCCGTTCGCGGAGCTCAAGTCCAAAGTCCGTCGCCGTTCGCGGAGCTCAAGTCCAAAGTCCGTCGCCGTTCGCGGAGCTCAAGTCCAAAGTCCGTCGACGTTCGCGGAGCTCAAGTCCAAAGTCCGTTAGGATGGATAGTATGCACATTGGGACGCAGCTAGAGACTGTGCTTCAAACCCTATGTTCAAACCACCGCGCGAACGGCAGAGAGAGAGAGACCTTGCGTAATACTGAGAGTAGGTCCATCAGACCACCGCCCCCCCCCCCCCCCCCCCCCCCCCCCCATCGACCACCCCACCCCGAAGTCTCACGCAAAGCTGAACTCAAAAGTTGGCAGGTATGTGGAAATTTATAAAACCATCTGTGAATACAAGTTTACAACAAATTCTAAAAGAAAACTCAAAAATAATGCCTGAGTGGAAAATAGTTCGAAATTATGTAAAGCAGTATCAAGAAGAATTATTTATATTTACAGATGGATCAAAACAGCCAGAAACAGGCCGCACTGGTGCAGCTTTTTTTATTCCTCGGTATGAAGTAGCAGTTAAAAAGAGAACAACAGATTACCTGTCAGTCTACACGGTGGAGTTAGTAGCAATTTTACTGGCGTTAGGGTGGGTGAAAGGAAATAGTCAGAATCAAGGAGTTGTTATTGCCTCAGACAGTTTATCAGCATTATTAAGCATTCAATCTGGGAGAGCATCATGTAGACAAGACATCATTCATCAAATACTCCACATGCTCAGGGCCTTTGGAAGTAATTGTGACCAGGGGGTGCTGTGAATTATTATTATTATTTTTACCCCAAACCTATGAGCCTATGGATGGATGCGACATTTAAATTTGGACATGTTGTGTGGACCTCTGTCCCTCTAGGGGGGTTCGGGGGCATGCTCCCCCGCAAGAAAATTTTGTACATTTTAAGTTTAAATGCATCAATCTGGTGCACTTTGAGAGCTCAAAATTAAGGGCTTCAACCCATGAACTGTGCACATTGAACAAAGAAAAAGCATTGACTTGTACCTACAGTAAAGAGAGCTCAAACATCTTGTTAGTTATGCCTATAGAGTCTCAGTAAATAGGCTACATAAAATATTCATTTTATTTTATTTTTCGTGTTCGCATTTGAGGAAAAAACAAACTTACGGACGTGAGCGCTCTGAAAGCGGCACTAAAATATGCTTTAAAACTTTCTCAGAGACGTATATCCATTTGGTGTCAAAGCTGTCAATCACGCCGCGTATCTCCCGCCCTGTGGAGGCATCTCGCAGGTCTAAGCGTCTCTAGAAGCTCAGGATTGTATAGCCGAATAACTCTGTGAGGTAAAGTATAAGCAAATGTTTGTTTTTGACAACACTGTTCAAGTTTATTATATATTCGCAATATATTCACAACTGTTATTTCCCGGTAAATGGTCTAGTCTAGAGGAAGTAATTGTCACTGTTTATTGTGGAGTCGCACGGGTCTGTTAACAATAGCCTACTTTTGTAGTCTAATATTTTTCTGACTAATAAATTACTGACACAGTAAAGGGTAGATTTAAATAAAGAATAACGATTTTTAAATAAAGAAAAACTAAATTTAAATAAAGAAAAAAAAAATTAAATAAAGAAAAATGAAATTTAAATAAAGAAAAAACGAAATTTAAATAAAGAAAAATGAAATTTAAATAAAAAAAATAAAAAAAATTAAATAAAGAAAAAAACGAAATTTAAATAAAGAAAAACGAAATTTAAATAAAGAAAAACGAAATTAAGTTAAATTAAAAACGAGATTAATTATTGATAACGGGTAAAAAGGCTATCTGATTATGTATGATTATGAGTGTATTGATTCATTTTCCCTTCATAGTTTGCAAGATACATTTAATAAACTGAGCGTATTTAATAAACTGAGACGTAGGCTATTTAATAAACTGAGCGTAGCCTTAGTGTTGGGAAAGTTCATTTTCTACATGAACTAGTTCAAAGTTCAGTTCACAAATTTTAAAACGAACTAGTTCAGTTCATAGTTCACACTTCAAAAAATGAACCAGCGTAGTTTATAGTTTTTTTTTTTCCATATGTTGCTGCGAGCTTTTTTTTTTTTAATTATTGCCACAGCTCATATAGTTCACTACCAGTGACGTGCGGTCTGGGTAGGCAAGCTAGGCACTGCCTACCCTGCCAAAATGCCAAAATGCAAAAATAAAATGTTTATTAAATAATAAACTTGTATTTGTATTTTTGCTGTTTATTCTTGCGATTTATATATGCAATATGTGTGTTATTCCAATTGTTTAGACGTTACGATGACAAATGTAGCAGTTACGCATACTCAAACAAAAAACAATCGGCTGAATAAGCAGTGCTTATGCGGTCCATTCATTGCAGACGACAAGCAAAAAAAAAATTTTGCGCATGCGCACTTCGATCCTGTATTCTTCAACATGTACGGCAAAAAGCACAACTCTCCTCTGCCTTTGGACGTAAATGTGGTATGCCCGTAATCATCTCCGTTACGTATCAGACATGGACCAATTAAAATCGAGATATTCCTGGACATTTGCGCAGCTGACGTCATTACACCACAGCTAGCCTCCGCCTAATCCCCGCCGAATTCAAAGTCAAAATGACAGCACCGGCCGTGATCACAGAGTTAAGAAATTATTCCAAGCTTGATTTTAATTCAAAATCTGAGTTAATAGCAAGAGGGAGGTCTACTGCAGCAAAAGGGCTCAAAAATTGTTCGGTCGTTTCAAACAGACTGATATGGAAGAAAAGATTGGCTATGTTGTCTTCACGAGGAAAGAGCGGCGGATGGGTTTTATGTACACATAATCTACCGATTGGTGAGTCAAAGACTATTTTGGCCTTATTATTGAATTGATAAATGTGGTTGAATTAATGCAAGCCATTTGCCTTCATATTCGATTGAGCAGTGTGTGTTTTTACTTTTGCTGACTGACAAAATTGGCCGCTGTGCAACAATTAATGATTAAGAATGGTTGAATTCTGATGCTGGAGTGGACATTAACTACCGGTGTGTGCCTGTGCCGTGCTTGTGTGTGTGTGTGTGTGTGTGTGTGTGTGTGTGTGTGTGCGTGTGCGTGCGTGTGTGCGTGTGTGCTTGTGTGCATGAGAGAGTAACCAGAGAGAGAGAGAGAGAGAACCTGATTTGTATATTTCTTGATATGCCACGCTTGTGCGTAACGTTTACTGTTATTACGTATTATTAGCCTAAACAATAAATCAGGTATCTGGCTTTCATAACTCAGTGCCTAGCCTCTTTAAGACATCACCGCACGTCACTGTTCACTACGTAGCCTATTCATCTGTCAATATGAAACGCGACTTGGTCATTCTTTAATTAATGATCGGAAAGAACGCGTATCGACCACAGTTACTGTAAAATATGGACGTATGTCTATTCAGACGCGAAAGAGAGCTCTTCTCTTTCTTAATTAAATTAAAATCCAAAATACACATAATAGCCTACGTGTGTCAAAATCATTTCCTAAAATATTCATAAGGAATTTATAAATTGTGAAAAATATTTTCCTCTCGCCAATAGGGGGTGCTGCAGCACCCCCAGCACCCCCACTTCCCACGGCCATGCACATGCTCCTCATACTTTATAATAAAAGAGTAGATGTCTCCTTCCTTTGGGTTCCTGCTCATGTAGGGGTGGAAGGAAATGAGGTTGTAGATATGGTAGCAAAAAACTCTATAAGGCATGAAACAGTAGATGTACATATACCAATAAGCAGAGCAGAGGTGAAAACCATTATAAAACAACACTCACTTAAAATATGGCAGGAATATTGGAACACAGCGGATACAGGACGTCATCTATATAGTATACAAAATCAAGTAGTCACAAGCATGAGGAAGGGCAGAAGTCCAAGGGAGGAGATGTTAGTTTCACGTCTTAGAATGGGTCACACTGGTTTAAATGCAACACTGTATAAAATAGGAAAACTCCCCACTGGATTATGCACTTATTGTAAAGTACAAGAGACAGTGATACATATATTGTTAGACTGCAAAAAATATGATGAAGATAGAATAGAATTAAAGGCACAAATGAGCGAACAAAGCTTTACACTTGAGTGTTTATTGGGGAAAACATCTGGGAAAATACATAAGCTGTTAATTTTGTTTTTAAAAAACACTGGGTTAAGCGAAAGAATTTAATAGGAGTTTCTTTATCTCTTTTTGATGACAGTGTAATGCCTTACACTCCAGTCTAGTAGGTGGCGGTAATGCACCTTTGAGATGAGTTGCCAACCGCCATTAAAACCTGAAAGAAGAAGAAGGTGTGTTTGATTGGTGCCAGGACCACTGAACCACTGCTCTAAACCAGGGGTTCCCAAAGTAGGGGTCGCGACCCCCCGGGGGGGCGTGAGACAGCGAGGGGGGGTCGCGAGATGATTTCCAGAAATAGCAAAAAAAAAAAAATAATAATAATAATAATGATTAGAAATAACATATTATATCCATAATTTAACAAAATACTAAAATAGTTGTTAAATAAACAATAAAAAACATCAGCCTTTTCATTTTCCTTGACCGTTGGTCCTGAGCGGGTCTTAAGGTGACGACAGATTAACGACAATAACGGTAACTTTACTACAGCACCAAGGTAAACAGTCTTTCTGACACGTAGGTAATTTTTTACGCTTTAAGTATATGATCATATTGTTTTCGAAATGAAACGTTGGTTAATATCGACCAAAGACAACAAAGGAAGGCCAGAGGTACCAGCGGAGGAGAGTGGAGGAGACGTACCATCGTCGGAAATGCCATCGACCTCAGATACGGAACGAGGCCGGCGTGTGCTTAAGGAGCACATCCATCAGCAGTCGGATCAGCCTTCCTCCAAGTGTCGAAAGTATCGAGACGAATTTATCCAGTATGGATTCACATGCATTATCGTCAACGAAGTACAACATCCCCAGTGTGTAGTGTGCACTGAGGTGCTTGCGCATGAAAGCCTAAAGCCTGTAAAAATGCTACGACACTTGAAAACCAAGCACTCCTCTCTTGCTGCTAAACCAGTAGATTTTTTCCGACGGAAGGAGGGAGAGTTACAACGCCAAAAGAAAGTTCTGACTAAACAAACAACAATCCCTGCCAAAGCTCAACAGGCATCATATGAGGTGGCATATTTAATTGCACAGGCAAAAAAGCCACACACTATTGGGGAAACCCTTATCAAACCTGCTGCTATAGCAATAAGTCGGGCTATGCGTGGGGATAAACTGGCCCGTGAGCTAGAAGCAGTGCCTCTGTCTAACGGGACTATTGCCCGGCGCATCTCCGACATGGCCCAGGACATAAAGTGTCAGCTGGTGGACAGAGTCAAGAACGGGAAATATGCTTTACAATTAGATGAATCTACAGATGTATCAAACTCTCCCCAGCTGCTTGTATTCGTCAGATACAGTTTTGACGGAAAAAATTAACGAGGACATTCTGTTTTGCACCGCGCTTGAGGGATTCTGTTTTGCACCGCGCTTGAGGGAACGTGCACAGGCGAGGACATTTTCACAAAACTTGACAACAAACTAAAAGAAGAGGGACTGTCTTGGGGTGAGTGCATCGGTGTGTGTACAGATGGTGCTGGAGCAATGCTGGGGAAAAAGAAAGGTCTTAAAGCAAGAGTCTTGCAAGTGGCGCCTCACATAAATTTCACGCATTGTATAATACACAGAGAAGCTCTTGCGAGCAAAACACTTGGCCCAGAACTTAAACGTGTTCTTGAGACTGCGATAAAAATTGTCAACTACATAAAAGCGCGTCCACTCAATGTCAGGCTGTTTGCCACTCTCTGTCATGAACTGGGATCGGAGCATGAGTGCTTGCTGTTCCACACTGAAGTCAGGTGGCTTTCGCGAGGGAATGTGCTCAGCCGCCTGTTTGAGCTGCGGGACGAAGTGCGCTTATTTCTGATGGAGCATGGGTCCCAGCTCGCTGACCACCTCACTGATCCTGACTGGTTAACAAGACTAGCGTATTTGTCTTGCATATTTGAAAAACTGAATGGCCTTAATATGTCATTGCAAGGTGAAAACACAAGCATCATGTCACTGAATGATAAAATCTACGCATTCATGAGAAAACTTGAGCGCTGGACTGAGCGAGTTGAAATGAGTAGGATCGACATGTTTTCTGAGCTGGACGAATTCATTGAGGAAAATGAACTGAGCGTTAACATAGTGATAAAGTCTATCACTGCCCACCTTCAAGCCCTACTGGAACACTTCAACAAGTATTTCCCAGAGGAAACAGCTCCAGAACAATATGACTGGATAAGATCACCGTTCACTGTAACAAGGGCAAATCATCTGACATCCGACCTGGAAGACGCATTGGTTGAACTGTCAAGCGACCGAACTTTAAAGACAGCGTTTAATTCCAAGACGCTGGCTGAGTTCTGGATTTCTGTCGAGAGGGAATACCCACAGCTATCCAAGGCCGCTATGGATGTAGGCTACTGATGCCGTTTGGCACTACCTACTTGTGCGAAAAGACTTTCTCGGCACTCACGTACATTAAAAATAAATACAGATCGCGACTGAATGTAGAGGATGAACTCAGAGTGGCGGTCTCCAAAATTAAACCAAGAATGGACTTGCTGTGCTCCAAGCATTGTGCCCACCCATCTCATTAGGTGATGTCAATATTTAAACTAAAGTAGTGAGTAAATTATACTATAAAACAATATTATAGTTTTTGATTGTTGTGTTCTTTTTTGTTTTAAACATGCTCGTGTTTAGATAGGCAGCCTATATTTGTGCGTGTGCGCCGTTGTGCGGAACGGAATTGTTCCCACCCATCTCATTAGGTGATGTTAATATTTAAATGAAAGTAATGAGTAAATTACTATAAAATAATATTATAGTTGTTTGATTATTGTGTTCTTTTTTTGTTTTAAACATGCTCGTGTTTAGATAGGCTATTTGTGCGTGTGCGCCGTTGTGCGCAACTTCACGTCTGGACTGATATTTTTCCAATGTCCAGACTCCTTTATTAATGGAGTAGGCCTATATAAACAGACGTTTCAATATATTGGTATTAAATGCATTTTCTGAGAATTTATATTTCAAGTTTTTACTGCAAATGTCGAAATGCGCGCTCTTTGGTCCATAAGAGTCACCATGTATCGGAAAACATTTGGAATGGGTCAGACATAATTCTGACCACTTATTAAGTTTTGTTTTAAGTAAATTTCGTTTTGTATAAATTGTATCTTCATTTTAATCAATGTTTTCATCAACAAATTGACTAGATTAATAAATAAGAAGCATAAAAATAATAATAGCCAAATAATTCGGAGGCGCCGAAGAGTGAACTGGAGCGCGTCTCATAAATGAACCGAAAACTGACAGAAAACACTAGTTTATTAATAAACAATTCAAATGTTTAATGCACAATCCTTACTTTGGCTGGTTCTTTGTGGCAAGTTTTATGCGTGCGGTGAGATGCGGAATAGGCAATACAAAAATGCTGTCATTTTAAAAGGTTTCTAGTGTCAATTTATAGCTTGTTTTTCTGTTTACATTTCTTGTTGTGACACTTCTCTTCTCTCGAACATAATGCTGCTACGTCAGAGCGGCAAAAGCGTCAACAAGCTTCCCCGTACTTTTTGACAAGCTTTCTCGACAGGGCCAGAGCTTCTTTGCCGCTCAAGTCGGCGTGTGAATGCTTCTTGCGCGGACTTTTGGGACTCAGTTTTGAACTGGTGTCAAGGCGCATAGAATGAAATGCACAAATGGTAATTAAATAGAACCCCTAGCTGAAATAATAATAATTCGAAGGAATGAAATGAACTAGGGAGAGCTGTGTTTAGCTGTGTTTTTATTATTCCTGTTCCAACGTCTATGCACCCATCTCATTAGGTGATGTTAATATTTAATATAAAATAATATAATGGTTGTTTTGACTGTTGTGTTATTTTGTGTTGTAAGTATGCCTATTAGTGCGTGTGCACAGTTTCACGCAATGTTTGTACCACCTCCGAGGATATAGGGGTCGCGAGTCACTCGCACCTTTATTTTGGGGGTCGTGGGCTGAAAAGTTTGGGAACGCCTGCTCTAAACCACCATCCAAAAAGGAGAGGAGAATGGGGAAAAACTCCCTGAAAACTGTTTCTTTGGCAGAGCTACAAGACACACCTGAACCATCACCTCCAGATGGATACGAGGGCAGAAGAAGATTGTGGAGGCATAAAGACATTGAGTCATGTATTCCTGTCTATGAATGCAAAGCAGGAATGCTTTGCAGCATACCATCAGAAATGAATGGCCAAAGGCAAAATAAGTGCATTGCACCCCTGACCAAAATCATTAGTGCAGTTGCACAACAGGTGAAAACCCATTTGTACTGTTGTACGACCACCAAAACCAATTTGTTCTGTTGCATGACCACCAAAAATATTTGTTGTATTGTGTTTAAACCGTCTTTAAAACTCTATAAAGAAGACCTTACTGCACAATGGTTTAAAGTAGTCTGACCATATTCATAACAGTGTCTGTAAAGCTTAGTAGACGTTTTCTTTTTCTCCCACTGACATAAAAAAAAATTCTAATTAAATCTTGGGTGAAGTTCCATAGTAGGAAAAAATACCTACTATGGTAGTCAATGGGGAATGAGATCTGTTTTCTTCCAAATATCTTCCTTTGTGTTCAGCAGAACAAATAAACACATAGAGGTTTGGAACAACTTGAGGGTAAGTAAACGATGATAGAATTTTTATTTTTGGGTGAACTAACCCTTTAATTTTCATTAAAGTGGTCTTAAAAAGGTCTTTAAAAAGTCTTAAATTTGGGGTGATCAAACCTGGGGAAACCCTGATATAAGGAATTACAATAATCCAGACGGTATAGGACGAAAGCATGTATAACTTTTTCTAGCTCTATCGAGGATAGAAAATGCTTTACTCTAGATAATAGCTTAAAGTGAAAGAAACTTGATTTAACCACTGTGTTTATGTGTTTCTCTAGCTTTAGGTAGGAATCCAAAACCACTCCCAGACTCCTGACCGTAGGTTTAATATCACAGTACAAGTCTGCAGTATTAAATGTTGTATTTTTTTCTCCTAAAAAGGGGCCAAACACTATAGCCTCTGTTTTACTTGCGTTTAAATTTAAAAAATGTAAGGACATCCAAGATTTAATGTCATTGAGGCACGCAGATAGGGTTTCAAGGCCCTTTGTGTCAGTACGCTTAAAAGGCAGATAGATTTAAGTATCATCTGCGTATAAGTGGAAAGACACTCTGTGTCTCCTAAAAATTGATCCCAATGGCAGCATATACAATGAAAACAAAGTAGGAGCCATAATGGAGCCTTGTGGAACGCCATAGGTAAGAGGTGCTATGGACGAAACAGAGTCTCCAATACCCACTGACAAGGTTCTGTTTGTAAGGTAGGACTTAAACCAGCTAAGAGCATTTCCTTGGATGCCCACAGACTTTTCAAGGCGTGATAGTAAAATTCTGTGGTCAACAGTGTCAAATGCTGCCCTCAGATCCAAAAGATTCAAAATGACGGAGTCCCCAGAATCAAGGCTTCAACTTAGTGACTATATCTGTTAGACCAGCCATGGTAATTGGGTCAAAAGAGTTTAAAAACCTAATGGCAGAGGGAGTGTCTACAGGGTCAGTAGTCGATAAGATTATGGACTGTCTAATTGTTGCCAATTTCTCAACAAAGAAATTGCGAAAATTCTCACATGTAGAAGCAGTTACAGTAGGAAGGTTGTTTCTTACAGGATTAAAAACCTTCTTAGTTTAGGACCTTAAACAAAATCTTTGGATTATTTGAATTTTTAGTTAATATATTTGAAAAATATTGAGACTTAGCTGTTTTAACAGCTTTTTGGTATACCTTTGAGGAATCCCGCAAAATTTCATAGGACACCTGCAGCCTGTCCTTTTTCCATCTGTGCTCCGCTCTTCTGCAAAGTTGTCTTAGTTGGCGAGTGTTGCTATTCAGCCAAGGTTCAGATTTATGTTTCTGACATTTGAGTCTCAGGGGTGCAACAGTGTCAAGAGCATTTGTGCAGAGAGAATTAAATAAACATAAGTGCTCATCAATATATACAGTATTTAGATGTTCAATATCTCTATTGAACATCTAAATACTGTAGATATTGATGAGTAGGGATGGCCCGATACCATTTTGTTTTCAAACCGATACGAGTACGAGTATTTACATTTGTGTACTTGCCGATACCGAGTACCGATACCGATATTTCTACAGCAAAAGGAACTATAGGCTCCCAGAAAAGAAGACAGAAGACTATTTCAGAACACAGGTTAGAAGACTGTTTTTATTTTCTTCTCCTACTTGTTTTAACAAGTCTAAAAATAAATAATAATTAGTAAAAATAATAAATGTATTAGCACACATAAAAGCAAGCAGGCTACTGCGTGCATGATCTGGCATGACTGAATGCGCGCAAAGTGCCCTCCATTAATAATCCCTAAAAAGCTGACAGATCATCGCGATCACACATCTCTATAATTATCAATGAAGCAGACTGCACAACGAATCTTTCATAATATCCACAATTTGTTTGTTATAATTCTATAATTATAACATTATTGTAATTATAATTTGCCAGCATACAGAATTCAGCACTGAACAAAAGTCCGTTTTGAGCGGTGAGGGGAGTCTATCTTAAATGCTTCTGATTGGCCATTGCGTTCAAAAAATCAACACATATGTCTGTGATTGGCTACATCGCTCACCGCTGCAGACATTTTAGAAATTGAAACCCTGGCCTGTAAATCG